>BLKR01006417.1:0-57768 GCA_011170035.1 Teleogryllus occipitalis
TTTCTTCTGCGTAGAAAATAAGTCTTTACAGCGTCACACGCTGTGGGGGTATAGCTCAGTGGTAGAGCATTCGACTGCAGATCGAGAGGTCCCCGGTTCAAACCCAGGTGTCCCCTTTATTTTGTAAAGTGTGATATTTCTTCTGCGTAGAAAATAAGTTTTTACAGCGCCACACGCTGTGGGGGTATAGCTCAGTGGTAGAGCATTCGACTGCAGTTCGAGAGGTCCCCGGTTCCAACCCAGGTGCCCCCTTTATTTTGTAAAGAATGATATTTCTTCTGTGTAGAAAGTAAGTCATTACAGCGTCACACGAAGTGGGGGTATAGCTCAGTGGTAGAGCATTCGACTGCAGACTGAGGGGTCCCTGGTTCAATCCCAGGTGCCCCCTTCATTTTGTAAAGGGTGATATTTCTTCTGCGTAGAAAATAAGACTTTACAGCCTAACATGCCGTGGGGGTGTTGCTCAGTGGTAGAGCATTCGACTGCAGATCGAGAGGTCCCCGGTTCAAACCCAGGTGCCCCCTTTATTTTGTAAAGGATGATATTTGTTCTGCGTAGAAATTAAGTCATTACAGCGTCACACGCAGTGGGGGTATAGCTCAGTGGTAGAGCATTCGACTGCAGATCGAGAGGTCCCCGGTTCAAACCCAGGTGCCCCCTTTATTTTGTAAAGAATGATATTTCTTCTGTGTAGAAAGTAAGTCATTACAGCGTCACACGAAGTGGGGGTATAGCTCAGTGGTAGAGCATTCGACTGCAGACTGAGGGGTCCCTGGTTCAATCCCAGGTGCCCCCTTAATTTTGTAAAGGGTGATATTTCTTTTGCGTAGAAAATAAGACTTTACAGCCTAACATGGCGTGGGGGTGTTGCTCAGTGGTAGAGCATTCGACTGCAAATCGATAGGTCCCCGGTTCAAATCCAGGTGCCCACTTTATTTTGTGAAGGATGATATTTCTTCTGCGTAGAAAATAAGTTTTTACAGCGCCACACGCTGTGGGGGTATAGCTCAGTGGTAGAGCATTCGACTGCAGACCGAGAGGTCCCCGGTTCCAATCCAGATGCCCCCTTTATTTTGTAAAGAATGATATTTCTTCTGTGTAGAAAGTAAGTCATTACAGCGTCACACGAAGTGGGGGTATAGCTCAGTGGTAGAGCATTCGACTGCAGACTGAGGGGTCCCTGGTTCAATCCCAGGTGCCCCCTTAATTTTGTAAAGGGTGATATTTCTTTTGCGTAGAAAATAAGACTTTACAGCCTAACATGGCGTGGGGGTGTTGCTCAGTGGTAGAGCATTCGACTGCAAATCGATAGGTCCCCGGTTCAAATCCAGGTGCCCACTTTATTTTGTGAAGGATGATATTTCTTCTGCGTAGAAAATAAGTTTTTACAGCGCCACACGCTGTGGGGGTATAGCTCAGTGGTAGAGCATTCGACTGCAGACCGAGAGGTCCCCGGTTCCAATCCAGATGCCCCCTTTATTTTGTAAAGAATGATATTTCTTCTGTGTAGAAAGTAAGTCATTACAGCGTCACACGAAGTGGGGGTATAGCTCAGTGGTAGAGCATTCGACTGCAGACTGAGGGGTCCCTGGTTCAATCCCAGGTGCCCCCTTCATTTTGTAAAGGGTGATATTTCTTCTGCGTAGAAAATAAGACTTTACAGCCTAACATGCCGTGGGGGTGTTGCTCAGTGGTAGAGCATTCGACTGCAAATCGATAAGTCCCCGGTTCAAATCCAGGTGCCCCCTATATTTTGTAAAGGATGATATTTCTTCTGCGTAGAAAGTAAGTCATTACAGCGTCACACGCAGTGGGGGTATAGCTCAGTGGTAGAGCATTCGACTGCAGATCGAGAGGTCCCCGGTTCAAACCCAGGCCCCCCCTTTATTTTTTAAATGTGATATATCTTCTGCGTAGAAAGTAAGTCTTTACAGCGTCACTTGCCGTATGGGTATACTTCAGTGGTAGAGCATTCGACTGCAAATTGGCAGGTCTCCGGTTCAAACCCAGGTGCTTCCTTTTACCTCATAGACGTATTCTTATAAATATTTCAAACATGTGGAGTTTATAATATTTCCTCGTTCTAGTGCAGTTAGGAGATTGTGTTCTATATTTGGTTTGGAACCTCAAATGTAACATAGTGATAAAAAATTTTTAATGTATACAAAACACGAATACTTACATAAATTAAGTGATAGTGATAAATTAGTGACTATCATGATGGATGACATACATTTTAAATCATGAATTGCAAATACTTTGAGAACGAATGTGGCATTAGAACGGAGAGAATTTCATGTACTGTGCGTTATAAGTGATAATAAAAGTATTAATATAGAAATTTTTATTTTTCTTTAATTGTACGTCAAAAAACAGTTAAAACTGCGTATGACGTGCTACGGGGAAAATTGAATTGTGTGCAAATTTTTAAATTTCTGTGTTCCCTAAACTAGGTCATATACTACTTAAATTTTGAAAAAAAAACTCACATGTAATAAAAACTATTTTCAAGATAAATAAGCAATAAATTTTGGCCCTTATCCATGTTTTCCTTCGGAATAATACTTCCTGCCGCGACAACATAAAAACGATAATTTGAATAATTGTACTTCCCACATAATTCTAGAAGACGTGCACAGAAAATAAAGTTACATTTATGTCCAGAAGGAAAACTAGGGGCAATCTCAGAATTTGCTCAATGGATCAGAGAAACTGCACGAAAAACCTGATCTAGATGGGGTCATTCACCCGGAGGCTGTAGTACAATAGTAGTTACAGATTGTTTATACACATTTATACAGTTCAAATTGTAAATAATGCATTATGTATCATTCCTAGATAAATGAAGAGAGGCTTACATGAATCACGTAAGAAAGGGTATTCAGCTTGCCTCGCCTGGAAAAGATCTTTTATATATATATATATATATATATATATATATATATATATATATATATATATATATATATATATTGTAATGAACCGTTCTCATATCTATAAAACAACTATAATCGCTCCTCGTTAGGCGCACCAAAATATGTAATGAACCATTACCTGCTCTAGATCAACTATAATCTTTATAATCGCCCGGCGTTATAACGCCAAAATAATAACCAAAACCAGCTCTTATCAATTGCCCTGGTTATACTCAGCTTCCACCTCCAAGGTTGCCCGTCGACTAGCTGCCCCCCCAGAACTTCCGATATTTTCTTACTTACACATAAAATCTGGGTGTGAGGTTGTGGCTGACCTGTACAGGATCTAACAACTATTCGGGCACGTGGGCGTAGGTCATTAACTAGCTACAAGTAACAATTAAATTACGTTCGTTTAATTTAATGTCGAACCAAGTGATGTTCGCCATTTATTTTCTGTAATTCCTGTGCTAGTCGTTATTCCAGTTGAAATATATATAAATACAAACTGGGGTCGTTGCTCTCCCATGACTCACATAAAACACTTAACGACAAACAAAATAAACACATAAACACATCAACGATATAATACCCTTAAATTACATGACACAAAATCCAAAATATTTCCATTCATACTGACAATTATAAATAAACTCATTCACACCCGAATGCGCATTCTGCCTGTATATCTATTGAATCTATTTTACGTTAAGACAGAACTTGATCTTGTACAGAAGCTAATTTTAATCTTTCTTGTCCTTTAAAATGTGAATTTCATAACAAAAAAAAAAACAAAGTTTCATAACTTCCCTTTTGCCGAAAACGCTGTAATCCGCTGCAAACCATTGTTGCGCGCCGTCCTCGATGTATATTACGCAGCATCCTCCAAATCCATCCTCCCGCAGCATTTCTCCATCCCCACACATTACCAAAATTTTCTTGAACTCGCTAATATCTTCTTGGCATGTCCTTTCATTCCCCTATAATCCTATTTCCATTATGCAACTAACAACGCGATTATCTGTTTATCGCGTGCTACATTTCCTCCAAAATGTCATATTGTTGAATATACTGCGACACATAAAATATTTCCGCGTTACGCATTGTTATTACGAACATCATTGCCTAAACTCACTATATCCATTTATGTTCACCGTGTTTCTCGCACAATTGCATACTAAAATTTTTATCTTTTTTCGGAGCGTCCTCCCCACGTCTGACTTCGAGCTTGCTACGCATCATCTTTTTTGACATTGTTGCGTTGTGTCTTCAACTTTTTTTCTGGAACATTTACCGATCGCTTACGTGTCTTTACCAAAAATATCATACCATTTTACTTAATTCTGTCCTTTCCAGGCTATTTCTCTTTATTACTACTTTTAATTATCAATTTATATCGTATTACTATTTCTTATACGATCTCTTCATGTTTATTAACGCCAAAATTGCTTTATTTCCGTCGCTCGCGACGCATCATTGTTCTCTCGTAAAAATTCCAAATATACAATTTCAATTGGCATCTTTACTGCAGCCCCTCGATATTTTTCAGAGTTGCGAGTAATGTCATAATTTTTCGCGTGATTTTCTTTGTTAATCCCGAAAGTTTCATTTCAATCGCTTTACGCGTTCTCTTAATTTTTAGGAAAAACCGCTTCTTTACATTACCTTTCTTATGATAACAATGGCTGTAAAAATCTCTCGTTATATTGTCTAAAGTGTACTTTCAAAATCACTCATATCTTTTAAACCCCTGATGCGATTCGCTTCGAATAACTTTTGAAATGTTCCTCTAAATGAATGCTATTGATTTGTACTGTCCAAATCGGGATTTTGTCGCGTCTTCTTTAATTTATAAAAAAATTATTAGTGCGCGACACCGCTTTCTTCTGTTTTTCCATCTCCTATTCATGCCATTCCTTGTTATGTTTGTTCTTTGCATCTAAATTGTTCGTGGGGATCTTAGATTGTTACAATATATATATATATATATATATATATATATATATATATATATATATATATATATATATATATATATATATATATATATATATATATATATATATATATATATATATATATATATATATATATATATGTACAATTTTTCTGCTGGAGAAAGTAGACCTCTTTTCTTCTTATTTGATAGTGTAATTAATAATATATTTTCGTCTTGAAAGCACAATTTTACTGTGCATTTCAGTTCGCATGACCTTCTTAGGCGGTCATCTTGAATGAAAGCTCGGGCCTTGTATGTCTAGGTGGTGTTGGTATAGGTCTGTGGTAGCCCGAATGCGAATCGAGAGGTTCCCGGTTCAAACCCGGGCGCCCCCTTTATAAACGGCGAATATTTTTCATCTGCATAGAACGGGTGTCCGAGACCAATAGACGAAGCGGGGTGTAGCTCAGTGGTAGAGCATTCGACTGCACATCGAGATGACCCCGGTTAAAATCTGGTTCCGCACATAACTGTAACAGGCGATTATTTCAGCGGCATAGCGGTTGTTTATGTGTATCGACGATATGCTTGTCGCTCAGTATTTGACTGGAGATCGAGTGGTTCCCAAGTAAAACCTGGGTGCTCCCTCTATTTCGTAAACGGCGAATATTTCATCACATAGAAGGCCACAGAACTCTTATCGTTTATTTTGAATATGAATGAAAGATAACAATGTAATGAAATTAAGGTTGGAAAATGGTGGTTTTTGGTCACTCAATTCTGTTTTATTTACTTTGAAAATCTGTCTGAATAACTTCAAATTTGTTTTAATATTATTTTTCTTGTAAGGCATGTAGTTGGAGTTGCCCACTGTTCATGCTCGTGTATCTCCGTATATGCGTCTGCTATCAGGCCCCATCACAGCGGTTGGAGACATCAAAGAACGGCGTCCAAATTCGATAGTTCTCCAATGATGCAGCGCTAATGAGAATAGCGTTCGTAACAATAATTATTATTAATGAAAATGTGATTAGATAAAAATACAACAATCATTATCATTTTCACGAGAGCTCACAAGCTTCGGCAACTCCTACAGTTAATAATGTAAATGCAGCAAGAGTGTGATAAAAGCTGTAATGGCAACAACAAAGTCAGCGTTAACGACGATAATAATGAGACAATAACGAACACGTCCACATTCAATGATGCTAAAGGAAACGAGGGAATCTCATTATGCACTAAATATAAAAAATAAATACGCTACAGAATGTTCTAACGAAAACATTAAAAATAACGATAAAAACGCCGGAAACTCAATTCAGTTACAAAGGCGAGACAATCGAGCAAACATTACAAATTTTCAGAGTGTCAACATAAAACATAACTTAAAATTCTTCTATATTAACGCCACGAGTAAAACAAGTGACTTCAGGAAAAAACACAGTTTTTATTCTAATTTGAAGAACATGTCGAACTCTCATTTGGCACTAATCCGTTTTCTCAATAAGATTGTTGGAATTAAATTTTTTGAATTTTAATCAACGTGTCGAAATAATTAACAGGGAATTGCTTCTTGGGATAAATACGATTCAATTGAAGGATATATTACTTTAAAACTTTACCAACAGCATTTTAGCGATTGCTGCAATTGGCGAGCATGCAAATAGCAGTTGCTACAACGTGGCATCGACACATTGTCTTTATTTCTTTTGCATACTGAAAACGTGTAAGAATTCGTGGGGGCCATTTCTTTAATAGAAAAGGATACCTGAACGCAGAATAAAATAATGAAGACGTCTTGATGGCAACAACGGAGAGAACAATATGAAATATTAACATGAGGAAATGTACAAGTAGTCTAAAGCCTCCGCGACCATACTTTTTTAATAGCGCACCTGAAAACTTTACGTTCTAGCACATAGAGAATGTATGCAGTTAACAGATAGCCTATTGCGTAAGGCAAACGTCATAATAACGTAACATCCAAGTTGTCCTTCATTGTAGGCACCTCAGGGAGAGAAAGTTTTTCACAACGCTCTTACGATTTTCTTTCTCGTTTAAATAGTGAAGTACTGTCATTTGGAAGAGACGTTTACAATTACTCAAAATTTAAGCAGAATGTGTTCTCTGTATATCTCATTTCATATTTATATTGTAAATGCTTCTTTATAAAAAAGAAAAACATTGTTTGCACTTTTCAAGTATTGGTTGCTGTCTACGAGAGAAGAACTATTACAAGTGTATTAACTGTGAGATGTCAACTTGTTTCTTGAATAAAGTGTAATAATAATGATAATAATAATAATAGTAATAATAATAATAATAATAATAATAATAACAACAACAACAAAAGATCAGAGGAATTTGAGAAATTGGATTTTTTATTCTCAAAAAGGAGACTTAGTGAAACGAAAGTCATGAAGAAGAGAAATGATTTCACAACATGTATAATGACAGGCATTTTGATCATTTCACAACGTCCCCGAGCTCAAACAAGCGGCCTCAAACACATGAGAAGGCGTCTCTCGATCTCCATCACAGAGCCCTCTGGAATCTCCATCGGAGCGCAGCAGCACAGACGTCTCCCAGAGCATGGGGAGCTCACCTCTTCAACAGAGACTCGAGCACCCCCGTCTACGACTTGCAACTCCGCATTTTACTCCTTCACCAGAAAAGTCTAAAAACTACCAGCGGAGCACCAGAAACTCGAGTCTCGAGTTAGAATTAGAGTCCGTCACTCGAAAAACTGCCTGGAACACATCAGCATGGCATTTCGTGCTCTCTCGGATATCCGCTGGAGCGCAGTAGCATCGACGGGGAGCACAGTGTGGGGCGCTCACATCTACAACAGGACCTCCAGTATCCGCTTCTACTGCATGGAACTCTGCGCTTTACTTTACCCCTTTACCACTACAAAAGTCTAAAAATGGATTCTTGCCTCTCCTTCCCCGTCCCCCCAAAACTGAGAAACAAGAAGTAGAAGGACTTAAAGAAGAGCAATATTACGTCGCCACGAACAATCACAGCCATTTTGATAATTTCATGACGCCTCCGCGCTGGAACAAGCAGCCCCGAACACACCGGCGAGGCGTCTCGCGCTCCCTCGGATCTCCACCGGAGGGCAGCAGCATCGACGCCAAGCACGGAACGGGGCGCTCACCCCTACTCCAGTGCCTCTGAGCATCCTCGCCTCGCCTCGCCTCGCCTCACCTCCACTCCACTCCGCGGCTGGGCCCCCCGAGGCAGTACGGATCAGGCGGCGGCGGCAGCCAGTGAGAGAGACGGGGAGGGAGCGAGCGCGCGCGCGCGTGAGAGAGAGAGAGAGAGAGGGGAGAGAGAGGGACGGAGCGGGAAGCAGGGCGGCGTGCGGCGTCGGCGGCTGCGAGGGCCGGGGGAAGGGGGCAAAACTCCATGCAACCAATTAGCGACTAGTGAGCTTTAATCGCACGAGCCGAGCCCCGGCGCCTCCGCGGCCTGCGCCGCCGCCGCCGCCGCCACCAGACGCCGCATAAAATAAACATGGCGGTAAGCGCCACTAATTACAGGCAATTACAATGTTAATGAAATTACGAGCTGTAATAATTAATTAATCGAGGTAAAGCGACAAACGCTGCCAGGGCTCGGGCGGGCACCGGAGGCGGCGACGGCGTTGGCGGCGGCGCCTGCACGGAGACGGAAAGGACGAGGAGACGGGAAGGAAGACGAGGAAGCGACGGACGGACGAGAAGGAGAGGTGGAGAGGCGCGCGGAGGACCGACGCGGGGCTGACGACATCCCGGCACCTGCCGCCGCCCGGCCCCGCCCCCCGCGCGGCGAAACGCCGCACCGTCCCGCCACCCCGCCCCTGCCGCCCGCCCGCCCGGCTGGCGCAACCTACGCGACGGAGGCGGCGTTGCCTGCGGGCGGCGGCGTCTCAGAAGCCACGCCGTGCAGATGCACCGGCCGGAATCGATTCTTAAACCTCGCCATCTCTCTCACTTTGTTTAGTCAGTTCGCGTTTTCTATTATATAAAATCCAATATGAAACATTTAAAAAGCATAATGAATATTTACGAAAAACAAAACATATTCAAAAACAAACTTATTTTCATTGTAAATCGTTGACGAGAACTGGCATTGCATATTTTGTACTTATTGTTAATATCGTTATTTTATCTCCCTTCGTTACTAAACTGGATGTGCGAGGTCTATTTTTAAAAACATGGTATATCTGATGTCAATCCACTTAAATCACGGAGGGATATAACAATAACAATAAAAACAACTACGCAATATCAGTTCTCTATTACGAGTTATAATCAAAATGACTTTGTTCTCAATGTGTTTGTTTATTGTGGCATATTAATAGATTTTCTTACAAACAAGTTCTTATATTTCATTGTTGTTCTTTTTTAACTTGAGAGAGAGAAATTCAGTGACATATACTGTTTTATTCTGTAGTTACATGTCCTGCTGGTTGATCTAGATATTTCTATTTACGTTCTTTCCGTAACTTTAATGGCTCAAAAAAATAGCAACTTGAAAGAATAGTCATAATTGGAGACAGTTATTAAGTTTCCTATCAGAGTGCCACTCTTGAAACAACTTGAGACAGAAAATTCTACACTTCCGCTGCAATTAATTTTAAAGGAGTTTTATTTTAATTTAATTTTTTTTTCAAATCAAGGAAACAAATTCTTTCTTATTGCCTTAACGAAAAACATCTTGGGGAAATTATGGGGAAACAATTATGGGGAAAAACCAGTGCCTTTATTAACAGATGTACACGTTTTGAGGATTCAAGATAACGGAAAAATATTTTCTTTAAATATTTATCTTAATCCGTTCGTCTAACTGTTCAGGTGTTCCCGAACACTAATACTCGTTTCAGGCGACGTTGATACAGAAAAAGTGCTTTTCAATAACGTCTGCCTGTCAGTCTCTGTCCGTTTGTGAATAACCCTAGCTTCAAACCCTTCATAGGTTCTTTTTTTTTCCAAAATGACTACATTCCAGTGAATTTGACTCAACTTAAGAATCTGCGAATTTGAAAGGAATATTTAGTGTAAGATGTGATTGATATTGATGGCATAGTCTATAAACATTGCATGCCCATTCATGGTCGTTTTCGAGTTAAAATCAATTTTAAAAACCTCTCGTTCATACGTACATTATGTACGAAGATTATATGTCGATATAAAACGGATAGTGCATTCTACGAGAAAGCAAACATGACCTCTCCAAAAGTATCTGCTCCTTTACAAACTTTTACGCTCAGTTTCCTGGAAACAAGGAATTCTGCACACACAAAATGAGTGCACCACGCCGTCGATATGAAGGTCACACCATGTTTTCAGAATTTTCTCAAAATCGGTTCTCTTTCTTCAAACACAAACAAACTTGAAACTGACGAAAGGTATTGGCCAGACTATTGTCAAAGAGAAAAGAACTTCTTTAGTCTATGCTATTGTGTTCCGCCACCGTAAGGCGCCTGGGCCGAAGTGTGCGAAGGGAGGGCGACGGCAGCGAAATCCCGAGGGAGGACCGGTTCCAGCTGCGGCGCGCCCATAGGCAGCAGCCGTTAGCTAATTACGACGGCCGCCCGCCGCCGCCCCGTTGACTCAGCTCGCTCGCTCGCGGTGTCCGGTTTCAGGCCGCCAGGGCAAGGGCTACGGCGGGGGCAGGGGAAGGGATTTAAATCTTGCGAAAGGGCCAACACCGCGCCCGGCACAGATGGCCACATCTATGTTTTCAAACGAGACGTGCTTCTTGAGATGGGGCCATTCAAGATCGAACTCGGTTATGATCATGTACTAATCAATTTTCCGGCTGTGTATTTTGCCTTTACAGGAGCTAGAAGAGGCAATTATCGCTATCTCCAACAATTATACTAATTGGTTGGCCTTATTTTAACTACTTACAACTACTAGTTGGCCTTATTTTACGTGGCGAGACTCGAGCCGTCAGACCCGCTCTTCCGTCTGACCTCACAAATTTTGCTACGCTCCTTTCATCATCTAATAATGAATTTTACCAATAATAAAAAAAATTTCTTTTATCAACTTGCAAGGCAAATGCTTCACTTTTTTTAATGGTTGGAGTCACGTATTGTTCTTATGTTGGGCTTAAACAAACTGAAAATAAGCTAACAATAAAAACAGAAATCAAATACACAATTTTTTTACGTAATGGTGCGAATGGTGGAGACATCAGCAGATCTTTGAAGACTGTTTATCGCTCGAGAGTTTATATTTTAACTTCTTAAGCTAATTACTTGTTTCACTTTCAATGGAGGGGTAAATGTACAAACTAGCATGTCATGCTCTACGATGAAAGCTGATTAAAATTCGATGTCACAAGGCACGTTGCAAACCTCTGCATTGTTGTGGAATTGAAACTACGCTTGCATTAAATTAAATCATAATTATTATTAAAATTAATAAAAATGTTATATTAACTATTTTATTCTTTGAAAATTAGCTCACAAGCAAAATACTCCAAAACTATCAGCAAACTGCACACAGAGCACACTCCGCCGAAAGTCGAGAACAGCCGAAAAAGAGCAGTTGCCATAGTTCCAATCCTTGGCTCATCTAATGTCGACTTAAGAGAAATGTCGGAATTTGATCTTCCATCTGATATATAAGATCCTAGCATATTATGCTAAACTAATCAAATAAGCAATGAAATACAATTGGAAAAAACAAGTAAAAAACACCCTACCAAAATAATTCGGAATAACGTTCAACAAAGTAACGTCTTACAAAGCAAATGATCAGCAAACTGCCATCAATACATCAAACTTTAAATACTGATATGATTGTTAGTGTTTACGCCATCTAACTTCACGTTGAAAAAGCTCTCGATTAATTCTCTCTCGCTACTAATCTAAAGTCGGTTTCCACACATTCGATATTCGGCTCACCGAATCTCAAGTAGCGTTGTGGATGGGTTGTTATTTGCCAAGTGACCAACATTCGGTGTCGCTTTTCTGCACACATCAAAGGAAGCGAACATTCGTCGGCAGCACATCCGCTTCTTGAGATTGGGCGAGCAGCCGCTCGCTACTCGGCGCTACTACTTTGCTCCCCTTCTTACGGTCTTGCCCTACCTTACTTTGAGTCGCCCTATAATCAAAACGCCAAGAAGAAACTGAAGGGTAAAATGTTCGAACTTTGAGTATTCATGAAATATTGTTTCGCAATTCTGTCATTCAAAAACTTTCCGGCACCAGAAACTGAACCTGGGCCTTCCGGGGGAGAGCCGGGTATCCCAGACACTGGACCATGCCGGAGATGCGACGCCTTGACGCCCATCAAATACAATAGCATTAATTATGTGTTCAATGCATGGTAGTGATATACTTTTTACTATGACTGATAAGTATGTTTAAGTAAATAGTCATTTGTAATGACTAAACAAATGATAAATTGTTAATAGAAATGTTTTTAGACACCTAGACAAAGGAATATTAGAAGAGTCCCTGAGATGTATTACAATACATTATACTATAGTTGAATTAAGGTAGTAGCATACTATTCGTTGAATTAAGGACTGTGTTCATTTTTATTGGAAAAGTGTGAAGTGGACGTGTCACGTTTTGAATGTTTGTTCCTCGTTTCTTCTCCAATCTCTTTCTCTCTCTGTCTCTCTCTGCCTCTCTATGCCTCTCTATGCCTCTCTCTGTCTCTCTCAGTCTCTCTCTGTCTCTCTTTCTGTCTCTCTCTGTCTCTCTCTGTCTCTCTCTGTCTCTCTCTGTCTCTCTCTGTCTCTCTCTGTCTCTCTCTGTCTCTCTCTGTCTCTCTCTCTGTCTCTCTCTGTCTCTCTCTGTCTCTCTCTGTCTCTCTCTGTCTCTCTCTGTCTCTCTCTATCTCTCTGTCTCTCTCTCCTTCTCTCTCTCTTTCTCTCTCTCCTTCTCTCTCTCTTTCTCTCTCTTTCTCTCTCTCAATCTCTCTCAGTCTCTCTCTGCCTCTCTCTGTCTCTTTCTGTCTCTCTGTCTCTCTCTGTCTCTCTGTGTGTGTCTCTCTCTCAACTTGATTTAATGTAGGTTGATAAAACTGTCCATATCATACTTCCCTTTAAGAAACCAAAATAATAGCAGATAAAAGCTAATAAACAATCAATAATATTTTAACAAGAATTCACATGTCCGTATATTTTCTAATAAAACACGTTTTCCCTTATATCATTATAGAACGTCACGTTGTTTTGAATGATTACACAAAATTATTTACGAATGTTCTCATTCGGACTCTTCTCGGTTTAACAACAACCATGTTGATAATATTATCCTACTCAGTTTGCAGTATACAACGACCTTTAACATCACTAAGTATTAATTCTTTCTAAGGCAGACAACTTTACAAATCTAGAAGGATTAATCTTACGAAAAAACGAAAATAACAAAATTATTTTTTTTACGTTTTGTATTAAAAAGGAAAAGCCGCGCTAGCATGCTTCCTAAAACATCGCACCGTCCTCGAGGACTTCACAGACGATAGCTCTCTTCCTCCTCGCCTTCCACATGTCTGGATGAAAGAGTACGTCCTCGGCCATCCTCCCTTCCTCTCCCCTCCCATCCTCTCCCCTTTCTCCCCCTTCCACCCCATCGCTCCTCGCGTACTCGACTCGAAGCCGGCAGCCCCCGGGTAACTTATTTAAACCCCAACATCGTAAATATGCCCATCATTTATTCATACCCCTCCCTGCCCCGCCCCTCCCCCCCCGGCCCGACGATGCGCCCGCGGCGTCGAAGGGGGGTAGCTCTACGTCTTCGCTTTAAACCCGCAGCCGCGGCGCCATGGCCCGGCCCGGCCCTGCCCGGCCCGGCCCCCCTTACCCCAGGGGGCTGCGAGGGGGTTTTAAACTAACATGGATTCTTTGTAGCCTGCGGTTACCCGTAATGCCCGACCGCCTTCGGTTGCCCGGCCCCCGTTGAGTAATTGCCCGGGCCGGGCCTCCCTTGCTATGGGATGGGCGCTGGGCGGAAAGATCGATTTGGAGACATGATGCTGCCGGGACGGCCCGCCGCTGGTAAATATAGTATACCGTATGTCTACCGGAAATACCGTATGTCTACTGAATAATGACTTTATTATGAGATCTTGGTGAAAACTATTTTATATGCAGCACATGGGCACAAATCAGGAATTCAGATTAAATGGGGCGTGGATATTGCCCGTTTCTATTATTTTATTAATTTGTTTGAAATTGTAATTAAAAGAAGATCAGTACTGTCTTGATATTTTTAAAACTCTTCTTCGGGTTTTATTTTGATTATAAAAGAATTTTGAACATCATTTGAAATAATTAACTTGTCGAATAACAGAAAAGAAACAAGGGTTTAAAAGTGAATGATATCCATGATAAATTAATAGTTTACTTTCAAAGTATTGTCCTAATGGTAGTAAACACCCAAATCATCAAAATTCATACAAATTGTTAAAATTAAATTTATTGAAAAATTCTTAATATTTTATTTTCACGTGCCCCATATCTTGGTGAGTCAGATCTTAGCACTTCTTAATATTGGTTCTAGCAGGTAGGTCAGAATAAATATACAATTCAAGTACATATTAACATCGATGATGAAACCTTCATGTTATGGTTCATGTGTGTTTTCTTGCATGTGAAGCTTAAAGGCCTCTTCACAACTGCCCGCGCGCGGCAACGCCAACAGGAACGAAAAGAAAGTTGAAAGTTTGGCATATCACGCAAGGATTCACAACAGTATGGAAACGCCGAACACCAAGAAGTACAGAAGAGCAAACGGGAAATACGACCTACATCCATCTTGGCTCACGAACGCGAACGCTCCCGATCAATGAAAGTCCAGTAAATGGAGGCGAAGTGTTCTAGCTGGCGTAATTGAGGTTGTAGCTAGGAGCGTTATAGAGCGTCGATTTGAAAAGAAAAGATATATAATTATTCAAAGCATTGACGTAGAACAGTAAAAGAATAATTCAAAAGCTACTCAAAATCAGTGAGCGTAGGATGATGATTTGGTAAACAGAAAAACTCGAGAAATATGAAAATATGAAAAATAAATGCGGTAAAATAAATGCGGATGTCTACGAAAGCACATAGAAACAATCTTCAGTTCTGAAGATTCTAAACGTTTCTAATACGTTTCTAAACATTTCTAAACGTTCTATACGTTTCTAACGTAACGTTTGACGGTAGCCACACGTAAACAGATGGGGAATCAATCAGCATCCATAGCAGCGCAGTTAGAAATGCAATGGATTCGGCAACCGGTGTCTAAAGTTATCAGTTTTGTAATAGTTTCATAGCGCGTTTCCTCATGCACTCGTGTTTTGTGGTAAAGCGGTCGCAACTCCCTTTCTTGTGCATGCTTTCGCGTTGCCGTTGCCGTTCGCAGGCAATTGAAGAGAGTATTTCCACAGTGACGTATCTCTATTTCTTTTTGTTTTCTAGTTCAGTATCAATATATTTGGAATACATTTCTCCATCATACTGCCAAATACTACGTTCAAAATCTGCTTTTTTCTTAGATTAAACGGAAGTATCGAAATTCGTTTAATTCTCTCTGGAACTACAAGACTATTTTCCTTCCTGAAAAACGAAGTTACATGGAGATAGGTCACTATGGAAATAAGCTTTTCAATTGCGAAGTGGCCTTACGGGTACTGTCTTCGGTACCACAGCCGCCGTCCGTGTCCTTGCTCCAGCCATCTGTCCGTTTGTTGATGCCCGATACAGGCCTTCATGCCGCATTCACAGCTACCCCCTTCACCGCCATCACCACCACCAGCATCACCCCAAACACCACCATCACCACCACAACCACCCCCACTATCACCACCATAAGCACCACCGCCGCCGCCACCATCACCACCATCATCACCTCCACCTCCACCACTATCACCACCACAACCATCACCGCCACCGCCACCATCACCACCACAACCATCACCGCCGCCGCCACCATCACCACCATCACCACCACCACCTCCGCCCCATTCACTACCGCCACTACCACCGCCACCGCCACCACAACCATCACTGCCGCCATCACCACCACCATCACCACCACCACCACCACCAACGCAATCACTACCGCCACTACCACCACCACCATCACCGCCACCACAACCATCACTGCCGCCACCACCACCATCACCACCATCACCACCACCATCACCACCATCACCACCACCATCAAAACCACCACCACCACCGTCGTCGCCGCCGTGCTCTTCAACTCGTCGGCCGCCATCATCACACCCACCCCGCCGGCCCCGCAGCCACAGCAACGCCGGCCGAGCTCTTTATCTTTTGTAAATTTGATTTCGCCGCAAATTTGCTTTGCGGCGAGGCGGCCGCTCGCCGGCCGGCGCGCGCTTCTCGCCGCTAAGTCGCTGCCCAGCTCCCCCTCCCCCCTCCCCCAACCCTCCCTCCCCAACAACTACGCAGGTGCCGCGCAGCGCGCCGTTTAGCTCGCGAGTTTGTTAATTCGGCGAAAGTGCAATGTTTAAAGGATTGGTCTGTATGAGAAATGCATGCAGCTGTTATAAAAATTCTGTATTCTTCATATAGTAAGAACCGACTTAAAAGGAGGCTCAACTGACGTCACTGCAGTACCTCTCACCTGGAGGTCCTCGGATTCGAGACTCGATGATGGCAAGATTTTCGATACTGTCTAGATAGTTAGGTAGAATATTTGAAGGAGAGTTCTAGAGATAGTTTTCCGTCGTTTCTCCGATCAACACCAGAAGTAATGCCTTAGTAATCTAACAAACGAGCCACGCACAGTGCGTAATCTTTCCTTCCTTTCCCCTGTCATATCCTTACCTCTTACTTACACACTCTTACATTTACATGCACTACCGCTGTGGGAGATACCTGGTTGTGGAAACCCGCATGTCGAAGGGTAGGTAGGGCGGCAGAAGATAAACGCCACATCCAGCGATAAAAATATGCACTACCCTTATGGGACAAAAGACCTTAGGAGTTGACGTGCCTGACAACTCGAAATAAACAATCAACCAGTAATAACACGAAATAGTCAATTCAATCCTTATTGCGTGTCTATATTCAGGCTCTATAAAATATTGAGAAGATTAAAATCTTCCGGGAATTGTCGAAATTAAGGAGAGGTTGGAGCAATCTTATCAATTAGGCTTTCCAGGAGTTGTATTCTGCGACATTTTCATTTTCATTTGTATGTGTGTGTGTGTGTGTGTGTGTGTGTGTGTGTGTGTGTGTGTGTGTGTTATTATGGGTGTGTGTCAGGAGTTTAGGGAATGTAAAAATATTTCTGGCATCCGCGTAGATTGACTCGGGTCGCTGTGAGCAGAGCGAAGCCTGCCTCATGCAACCCGCGGCACACGTGAGTACGAGGCAGGTGCTGGCAGGCGGAGCTCTGGCCAGGCGCCCAGAAGGCGAGGCTCCGGTGTCCTGGGATATTTTATACATTTATTTTGTCAAAAAAATAGTAAAAAAACTATGTGACGTGTGGGGGAGAAAATCATCTGTGAACGCTTTTTTGAGTTCCAGAATCCCTTCCCAACCATTTAACTATTAATAGTTGAAAGATGAAATAATTATAATGAAAGATGAAAGAGTGAAAGATGAAATAATAATAATAATAATAATAATAATAATAATAATAATAATAATAATAATAATAATAATAATAATAATAATAAAATTTAAAAATGCGCGAGATTATCACTTCAAAAACTAGACATTTTCGTTTCCGAGCTATAGAAAACTTATTTGTAACTAAACGAACTGCAGATTTGATTTTTCTGCTTTGCTAACAAAATAGTAACTCTCCCTAAGCTCTACTACCACTACAAGCAAAAAAGAAAATTCAATAAAACTTACACATATTGAAGGTATATTTACGTCCAGAAATAAATCAAGAGGCCATCTCTCCATTTGCTCCCTTAACAAGGGTAACTGGACAAAAATCCGATCGAGATGGGGGTCATTAACCCAATGCTGAAGTACATTACTGCTTATAGGCGAATTAAGTCTTTTTTAATTATACAATACAAATGGAAACTAATTTACTATACTATATCATTGTTTTTTAAAATAAACATTATTTTTCTTTTTAATGATCAGTGTAGTCTCTAATTATATTGAAACAGTTATGCACCAGAAAATGTTTTACTTTTAACTGAAATTTGTGTACTGATTATAATTGTTTATTGTCATCTGGCAACGGGTTGTAAACTAACGGATATGTATTGTATGTGGATTTCTTGTAGTGAGCTTTTGATACTGACACTTGGATTCTACTCTTTGTGACATATATTTAAGGGACGAGGTTCTCCAATCTAAGGCAATGCCACAAATTCCATATGAAGGTAATTTTGAGAGCAAGATGTTATGGTTAATAATGTCAAAAGCTTTCGAAAGATCTAAAAATATTCCAATGAATCCTAAAGAGCTACCAGGGGCCGGAACCCTTAACAGATACGGCAAATGAAACCATCCGGACAGTGGAGAACGAAAGAAGAGGGCAGTAGGGCCAACAATTCAAAGTTTGAACAACGCATAGTTTGAATAGTGACTGCTTTCAATTTGGAACATTACAACTAACATAGTAACATGCTGTATGACGATAAAGTATTTTGGCAAAAACTGCTTATGAAATGACGCTATTCAAAGACTCGGTTGTTTTGTTTGTAAATATTCAAAGGCTGGAGCCATTTTGTCAATTATGCAATGGGTAGCGAAGCGTTAACTATACCCTAAAATTATTTAGATTTAAAGGAAATTATGATTAAACAGATTTGTTACAAATTATGCAATGAACAGATTTCATTTGTACATGTAGTTTGTTTTTTGTACTTAGTATCCAAAGTGCCCTGCCTTCGCAGATTTGCGTAGGTCTCAGTTTTCTCTAGCAGAATGGAGTTGATTCCTTCTCGTTGGGTTCGATAATGGATAAATTCTCTTCTCTGAAGTTTCAAAATTTATTTATATTACCGAAATTATTGTCGTACGTACATTACAAGCCAAGACAGTGCCAACACCCAACTGTGATCCGGCATGGTCTAGTGGCTAGGATACCCGGCTCTCACCCGGGAGGCCCGGGTTCAATTCCCGGTGCCGGAAAATTTTTCGTGAAGAGTATTGTAAAGTTACTCTGTATGTTTCGAAGTTTATCAACTATAATTGAAAGCGGTAGGACAAAAGGTCTTCGTTTCGCACATGACTCTGTAAGAAGAGAGGAAAAGTGAAGGAAAGCAGCGTTAAAATTCTTCTAATCGATTATGCGAATACAAAATGTTATAATTTTGTAGGTATTAATTTCTAATTCAATTGGTGGTTACTTAATTTCATTTCATTTTAAGACAGTTATAATAAAATTAAATTATTGAAAATTTGTTTATTCCAGAAATCAAAACCTCTAACTCAGATTATTCTTTATATTGCGATGCGATGGGTTTTAGACGCTTCTAATATTTCTTTGTCTAGGCGCCTAAATTTTCCTGTTAACAATTTACCATTGTTTACTAGTTACAAATGACAATTTACTTAAACGTACTTATCAGTCATAGTAAAAGTTATAAATACCACACATTAAAAACAAAATTAATTCTATTACACTCCGTGTACATCACATCTCCGGCATGGTCTAGTGGCTAAGATACTCGGCTCTCACCCGGGAGGCCCGGGTTCAATTCCCGATGCCGGAAAGCTTTTGTAGTAACAGATATTAATGTATTATTTAGAGCAAAGAATTGAAGCTGAGATCACTTGCAGAAAACAACTACAAATTTATGATGTACTAATACGAGTATGTTGAGTACATTTAGTAATGATGATTGGGTGTAAACGTCCAGTTAAAGGTAAAAGTTACTCCATAGATGATTGTAAGGTGTTAGTTATTCTTGAATATTTGAAAATTAGCGTAAGACTGTTTAATTAAATTTTATTGCATACATACAACATTCGTAATTAAAAGCTAATATATACATTATAACGTCGATATAACAAAACAACGAAGGTATTATGCATTTATAAGCTATGTTACAGAGGATGAGAATATGAAGGTTGAGAAGTTTTCATTTATGTTCATCACATTTTTGACAATTACATTTCAGATAAGAATGTCCGATATTCACATTACCTATATGAGAACTACTTTAAAAAAATATGCCCCGGGTGAGGATCGAACTCACGACCTTAAGATTATGAGACTTACGCGCTGCCTACTGCGCTACCGAGGCGACGGCGTAGGTTTGTTTAGTAGCTGAAAATAGAGTGGGCGGAACACCTGAAAGTCGTCTACAAGCCAATGAATTTTGTTGAAAGAACCGTTGAAACATGTGAATAATTAGCATAATAAAGGCTATTTACTTCGCGGCATGGTTAAAGAGCAGTTCTGTGGAGAAATTTTTTCAGGTTCATCACTGTCAAGAATATGAATACATTCTCGACAGACGTAATTCTTCTAAAATTCTCATTGGATAGAACATGTTTCCTTTGATAGTGTCGCATATGTAACATTATAATCATAGCGTCTTTTAACAATCACAGTAGCTTAGTCGGAATGAAAATCGAGTAGTGTTTTTTCTTGTTTTTTCAGATGGTTCAAAAATGTGTAAACGAGGTGGAATCATTAACAAAGGACAATGCTTTTTCTACTTCACTCACTTGTTTCTGTGAAAGAGCGCGAGCCTACGGAAGTATTTATTTATCTTGAATGAAATTATTCTTGCTAACCCAGAAATAAAACCACCAGAACTGTCTGAATAGTATAATGTAATAGACTTGGGGAACTAGCAAGACACGATCATCCACATGTGTCTAATAATCTAGGATGAAATTACAATTGAGAAAATAGTACTTTGGTTTATATACGGTTTAATTTAAAACATTTATGGGGGTTTCAAAAGAAAGAAAAAAACAACAAATACTTGAAAAAATATAAGTGGAACATGAGCCATCTAAAACTGTAACCAATTAACACGATACTAATGGTTGGAAACAGCAAAAGCTGCTCGTCGTGTTAAAAGAGTAATAAACATTTTTTTTCTTCCCGCTAGTGCTAGAGTCTAGTTCTAGCCTTGATATACGATATGCGAGCTCGCTATAGCTGGAGACATTCATACTAAGTTGCAGTGTTCTTTCATATGAAAGCTACATAAGAGAGACGTAACATTGAAGTCCATTGTGTATTTAATACATAGCCTTCAATGTCTCAGAGTGCGATAATTCGTCCTCTTGAAATATACGTGAGTTCTAATAGATTGGGGAACATAATTAAATTTATCAATGTGATTGGCATCACACATAATGCGATCCTTCGCACTCCTGTTTCCTGATAGTGGTGCAGTTTTGAACCATTACAGTAAAACGTTCACAGTCCTCGTTTTTCCCAAAACCTAGAAGTAATAAACGAATCGAATGAGGTATTACACATCTTCGTAGGTGCAATGGTTGTCTCTCAAATGTATCCCTTTCCCGGCATTATTCTGGCTATAAATAGATATTCAATGAATGAAACTCTCTTGAAGCGACAAAGCATGTCTAATTGCGTAAGCATTTAGTTGATAAACACGAATGAAGGAAAAATATTTTTGAAATTAATTCAACCCACAGGGTTTGTTTTTCTTCCGGGGGTTTAATCCAGCTTCAGGAGATGCCGATTCAGATTATCCGCGCCGGGTAAACACTATATCCCTCATGGGGGCACATATTAACCTTTACACAAGACCCCACACCCCCTATTCATCCCCTATAGGTCGCTAGACATACCAGACATTCCTAGTCAAATTTTCCGATCCAGACTGTTTTTAGAGGTGTCTGAAAAATATTTCCTGAAGCAAATTAGTTCGTATTGTAGGTAAATTAGAAATGTAAGTCTTCATTTCGTATGGAACGTCTGTTAATTGTACTGATCTACGGATGCGCCGTAAAAAAGAATAAAACAAGTTTCAAAAAACATAGCTTGCTAGGACACACGGGCGGAGATACATTCCAGGCAAAGATTCTTCCCCAAACAATACCCAACAAACTCCAGTACTGCTTGTTTCCGGGAAGGGTGAACATGACGCCTCCGTTCCCTTCACCGGCAAGCAATTCGTTAAGCGGATCAGCCCCCTCCCCGTCCCCCTGAGCGAAAGAGAGCGACGCGGGCGACGCGGGAGGGTGGGAGGGAGGGAGGGAGAGGGTGCGTGGGAGGGCCGCCGCCGTGACGCTCCGTCAACGCGACGGCGGGCGGGCGCGCGCGCCTCGTGTTTTTCGTGTAAAGCCCGATCCAATCAAATTACGCGCAGCTCTGTCGAGCCGCGACAACGCCGCTGTCGCGGGGGAACGGAACACGGCGCGGGAGCGCAGCAGCGCGGCGGCGGCGGAGACGGCGGGCGCCTGGAGCGTCTTGCAAGGAAAGCTCGCAGAGAGGAAGGAGGCACTTTCGCGAGTGCGGCCGGAATCGTAGAGGAATGGGGCAAACGAAAATATTGAGGAGGATGGTTTATTAAATTAATCATTTTTAATACTTAATAATGTCAACGTAATAATAATAATAATAATAATAATAATAATAATAATAATAATAATAATAATTTGTGTTAAAGAATTATATACTTTTTAATTTATTAACTAAGTGTTTAAATTTATATTTGTAGAAATGTTTACCTTCTAATAAGTTCTTAAAATAAATACATTTTTGTTAAAAGTAATGTACTACGGAAATCATGCTTTGATAGAAATATCTGTATGACTCCTCAAACATGTACCAGAAAGCTGTGAAAAAATAAATAATAATAATAATAATAATAATAATAATAATAATAATAATAATAATAATAATAATAAGAAGAAGAAGAAGAAGAAGAAGAAGAAGAAGAGTTTTTAAGCAACTAAAATACATTTTCGGTGACTTACGGTATGTACAGAGGAGATAAATATCTCATTTATTATTATTATTATTATTATTATTATTATTATTATTATCATTATCGTCATCTTCATAAAAGAACATGGCTTTTTGAACCATCCCAGCATTGGCCTTATGGCCAAGGGAACGGCCACGAGAACCCTGGAGATCGAATCCGGACCTCTCGATTACAATGTCAGTATGCTACATTGCTCAGTGCCCTGCACGCTTACCCATGGTAAAACCAATATCCAGGGCCAGCGATAGTCGCTGTTGCCCAAGCTACTATTTGACACGTTTTCCCCCAACCAGCAACAACATTCTCATCTCGCATGTTTTTCGATACTGGCAGTCTCCGGCATGGTCTAGTGGCTAGGATACCCGGCTCTCACCCGGGAGGCCCGGGTTCAATTCCCGGTGCCGGAAGTTAATTTTGATCGCAATATTTAACTCATGTTAAATATTCAAGAATCATCAAGAATCCCGTTTCTGTGTGGCATGTATTCCTTTCGATAACAACTCCTTTTATCTTAGAAAAAAGCGTTTTAAACAAATCATATCTGATAGTGAAAGTAAAAGTCCTCATATTTTATTATGTTATGAAATTGTATTCAGTTTTTCTTTTTTATGACAAGAATCATTGACTTTCTTTCGGGCCGTGGCCATGGTCGGACCTGCTATGGACGTGGGTGCTTCAGCAACTCTGTATTGGAGTTGTGCTGTGGAGATACATTATGGTTGACCATTATATCTATTAGTAAGCCCTGATGATGGAATAAAATATTCCGAAACGTTGGCAAACTAGTATAATACATTAATTGACCGATCCCGTGATTTTCCTACTACTTATTAACGGTCGTGATTTCTACAATGGTATGACAAGAATCGTGTAAGTATTCATAATCTACGTAATAATCCCCTAAGATCTCATTATCGTCCACACAGATCTTCAGATGACAACTCTAAAGTCCATTCATGTCAATCCCGGAACGCGATAATTGTTATTATCCACCAACCAATGAACGATAATGGACAGTGGCAGCCCATGATGGACAGACTGACAGACTTCCTAGTGGTTCACACAGCTTCGTACCGCCCAGGCCAGGCGTGTTCTCTCCCCTTAGGGAAACGGGGCTTCTGGCGGGCGCTCCGGAAAAGAACGCATCATAATTGAATGACCCTTCCTCAGAAGAACCGCCCTCTCAGCCCGTCCTCACGCTCGTCCCCGCCCCCTGCCCGCCGCCCGCCGCCCTCGTGCGGGCAGGCGGGCTGGCCGGAGGCGACCAGATCGCGGAGCAGCAAATGCAATTTGCATGGGTGAGGTCACCTCTCTCACTAATTCGGAGCCGGTGTCCCCTCGGCGCGCCCGCCAAGAGGATGCGCCGGCCCGGAGAGGGCGGGGGCGCAGGAAGAGGGAGGGAGAGGGAAGATGGCGGAGGTTGGCGAGGGTGAGAGAGAGGGGTGGGGGGTGGGGGGGCGAGCAACTCGGCACTCACTTGCAGCACGCATGCGCTAACGCCGGCAGTCGTTTGGGCTGGGGAGCCATCTTCGATGGAACGCGTTCCTCGCTACGGAGATACCGGAATGGCCCTCTCGATCCAAAATCATTTACATTAAAAAAAAATTAAATTTTAATTTTCAAATTTTTATTTAGAAAGTAATGAATTTCAACGTGACATTGATGATAGAAAGTACTGATCCTTGTGTAAAAATATTATGTGTTCACAAAGTTGGTATATCCAAGGCGAAGATCTTAGGTGAAGAGTGGAGACAAAATAGTAATCCTTAAAATTCTGAACAACATATCTCTAACATGAACTGTGGCATGGACAGAGAACGTCTGGCTCCTGATAGGTCTGACTACTGTGTGAAAGTTCAACCTTTGGTCTCAATTCATTCTTAATCAGATCTTCCATTTTCTTATCAATTTTCCTTCTTAAGATTCTGACATATGGGATAATATTCTGGAAAAATATTCTATAGCTCTCAGACTTTTTGATTCTAGATAATTGTACAAATAATAAGCAAATTCAACCCAAGTGATTCTTCTTAGCCTCTTTATTAAGCTAGAAATTCTACCTTTGTCTTGCCTATTGATTTACGAATCAGTGGGTTTTGTCAAAAATGATTTACTTTAGGGCGGGCTCCAGCCGTCTCCTTCTCGTCGGCTTCTACTTTCACACTGCTCTTCTTGCAACGTGATAGTGTTTCTACTGACTCTGGCAGAAACCACGCAGCTAGACGTCCGCCGCATTCATGTCGTATGTGCTCTTGTGGCCCGCTAGACCGCTCACATATTCATAAATATGCAGGAAATAGGCATGACTTCAAGTAGAGCTTTGTATAATGTGCAGCAAAAACGTTTTCTATTGTGCATAATGTAATTTTTATGAATAATTACAAGTGCACATATTTATGCGAGTCCACTGGCTCTTGTAGACCTTAACATGTGCCGTCAGAGATTATAAAGGTAAACACATCAAAAAGTTATGTCTCAGTTTGCTGGTTAGAATCCGATGTAATTCATAGATTTTTTGAGGCAAATAAATGAATTCTTTCGTTGTTCTTCAGAACGGAAGTAACGCTAGCAAATTCCAGTTTTTTGGGCATTCAATTAAACCTCACAACTAAATCACGTCTTTGAATTAAATTTTAAAACTTATTTATTCCTCTAGTAACGCCTTTCGCAACTAGCCCACGCCACTAGACCTACTCTTTCATGCGTTCACGCATCTTACCCAAATTCATGATTGAAATTGAGACAGCTAGATTCCTCGCGGTAAGCGTCTTAGGATGACGAAACTCCGCAGAAACAATAAATACTTTTAAACTTACGTATTCATTTAACGCAATTATCATTCTTATACATTATTTCACTTTCCAAATAATTTTCATGTAAATTTACATGAGTAGTGAAGATTCATTCAGGTGGAAGTGGACTGGCAACGTCGCCCGTCATTTTTAATCCATATTATTTATCGTACTGCTGCTTTTCACGAGTATGTTTTTAATTTTTGTTTTAGTTTTATTTGGGACTTTACGCGAAAATTTGTTGAAAATTACTTTCCGGCACCGGGAATTGAACCCGGGCCTCCCGGGTGAGAGCCGGGTATCCTAGCCACTAGACCATGCCGGAGTTGACTGTATCGTGAATACCTGCGTAACTTACGGCTGAAATACTGTGTAGGGCTGGTTGTGTAGATGGTTCAGGACAGCGACAAATTGTTTTAACAGATACAAGAACAGTTAATCATTCGACGAAGATAGCTTTGCTCCGCTCATTGTATTATTTCGCTTTCTAGAAGAGTTGTAGTGCCAATTGATAATGCCTTAGAAGTGTCAGTCCAGTGAGTACAGTTACAAGTCAGAGGTAGTTTTCACGAGTATTTTAGTTTTTGTTTCCAGAGTGTTTTTGTCAAGCAGTTCGTTGAAAATAAAAAAATCAAGTTCACAAATATTTAATGCACAAACCGTCTTACGATGGAGTAATCAAGGAAGAATACAGTGAGCAATTGTGATTGGGGGAGTAGGGGAGTGACACGGAGCGGGTGACAGACGTGGCTATTTAAGAGATGATTCTTATTAATTAATAAATAGCTCTACAACGTCGAATTATCAGCTGGTAATAGATAATTTCTTGTTTTTTTTCGTTTTCCCCTTTTACTTCCTAGAAATTCATATGCCAACGTATTAATAATAGACGCAGAGCAAACGGAATACGAAAGAAGCCGTAGTGACGGTCGACAGCTCCGTGTCAGGTGCAGAGGGGCTGATCCAGCGGCGCGCAAGGATCGCGCTGGGAGAAGAGCGGAGCGGTGGAGAGCGGGATGCGGTGCACGGGGGGGGGGGGGTGAGTCGGGGGAAGGGGGCGGCCGGCCACGGACCAGGCGGCGCGCCGGGAAGGTTGCGGCCTGCTGAGGGCCGTCGGAGGGGCGGGCTGGGGCGAAAGAGAGGGGGGCGGTAACCCAATTTGCGGCTCCTTGATTCGCGCGCCCGTCCGCCCGCCCGCCCTGCGACGGAGACGAGAGGTGAAGAGCGGACTGGAGGGGAGGGTGGAGGGGGAGTGAGAGGGTCTCGGCCGCTGTGCGGGGTGGAAGTAGTGACGGTGGGGCGCGGTGCTGTTGGAAGTGGAGACAGTGGTGTTAACGAAACGTGCAAGGATCACGGGATGGTTTCGGTGACGACTGGAGGCGAGATGTAGAGTGGAGGGCAACAATGTAGAAGTAATGTTGAAGGCACAGGCAGTGGTGCGGCGGGACGTGCAAAAACACGCAAGCGGTTGCAGTGACGATCGCTATGATGGAATCGAGACCGATGGTGTAGGAATAGGGGGGTTGTGTTGGAGGTGGAAACATCGATGTTAAGGAACGGATGAATTCGTTGACAACAGTTTCAGCTGAAGAGTCAGAACCGATGATGTAGGGGCATCGTGGCCACTGGAGAAATGCAGTGATGGTTACGGAATATCCAAGAATTCTGAGGTTCAATCCATTGTCGGCGGCGAGGGCAGAAAAATAGTTTACAAAGTGGCGATTCTCAGACAGTGCCGAAATATATGGGGAAAGAATTTAATAATAATAATAATAATAATAATAATAATAATAATAATAATAATAATAATTTTATTAGTGTCGAGGAACTACTTTATTTCAAAACATATATGAAATACTGAATCTTCCCTTTACGGCGATGAAAAGCAATGCCAGTGATTTAGACTTGGTGTGTGAAGGAAAGGAAACAGCCAAGCCAACGGTTGAGTCGGTTCAATAGGCGGAGGCTGGTTGACGGCGGCAGCATTGGGCGTCTCAACGGCAGGAAGGCTGGCAAATGGCGGACGACAGCGGTTAGTGGTAGTGCCGTAGGGACGTCGGTCGCGCAATCGAAAGACCAAGTGATGAAGATAGAAGAGCTGGCGACGGCACCGTCGTGTACATTCCATTCGGTATCAAACGAGTATGAGAGTGAGGACCGCTACGGGAGATGGAGGTCTGGTGGGCGGGGAGGGGAAGGGGAAGGTATCGCGTCGGGGTCGGGGGGCGGTGGATTAAGAGGCGGTGGCGTCCACGAGGCCATGCTAATCGTCTCGCGCTGCCGTCGCCCGCCGCCGCCGCCGCCGACATACTTTGAAATGCAAGTGTGTGGTTCCCGGCCGAAGCTCGCCCGTGGCGCTAACTCTAGCTAATGAACGCTGCAGGGCGGAGGGGGAAAGGTCTGGAGAGGGAGGGGAGGGAGAGGTGGGGAGAGCGCCGGCTCGCTGGCCGGAGGGTGAAAGACGGGGTGGGGGAGGACGCGGCGATAGGGAAAGGGGTTAGATAATTAGAAAAATATATTCGGCGAATAGTTAGCAAAAACTGGTGACAGAATTTCATAATAATAATACAAAAATAATAATTACCAATAGCGATTATAATAATATACAACATAACAAGTAATGATCAGTAAGCAAAAAAATAAAAACACATGCGAACAACAGTAACAGAACTATTGCATTAATTACGGGTACGTCATTGTTTATTATCGTTTCGCATTTCTCTTCACTACACTAAACCACTTGCCATGCCCGATACACTGCATTGAAACCAACACTACACTGAAGTGCATTGCACTTCGCTATAAGTGCATTTCTTATTCTAAATAGCAAATATAAACTAGATAATATTGTTAATCCGAAGTAAGTTATATTCGATCTAAACTGTTTCTAAACACGTTTTACATTTTTATTTTAGTTAGTCATTGCACTGCTCCGGCAGGCACTGTACACAACTATTAGAATCAAATATATTTTTTTTCTATGAATGCCTTCAGTATGATTTAGTCACGAACCAGACCACGCTGAACAGTAATATCTTTCCGGTAACGACGGCAGAGGTGGATTCAGGAGGGTCTACTATTTTTCGCCAATTTATTCAAAACAATTATCTCATATTCATCATGTATTCTCTTATGATGTACAGTTTTAATTTTCAACCTAACAATGAAATTTTTTTGGTCGTTTCAAAAATACTTATGTTTGCGTGACAGAACTGAAACTGTCTCTCCCTCGAAATACTTTCTACATGTTCTGTTCTCAACAGAACATTTCCATAGGTCAACGCATGATTAATTTAGAAGGGAAAATGTTTTAGAAGACCTGGTAACTACCGCACAATATTTTATTGAGCTCTATTCATTTAACTTGAAAAGTAGATAAAAATCTTATGTGAGGTATGAGGGAGATATACAATCTTGCACTTTTCATGAGGCTCGGTATAGTTTTTCCTACACTTTTATTATACATCCAAAGTGAAATTATAAATAATGGTAGCAACGAGCATTTTTTACAAAATTGAAAAATAGAAATATTCGACTCCATTTAGTAAAAACTATTTGGATTGGCAAATGAGCTAGATATTAACGACTTACTGTACTTCCGGGTTGAGTTTGACGCTACAATTCTAAAAAGAACCTTGTGAGGGAAATATCTGTCTCGTACTCCCATGAAAAGAATGGTAGATGACACCACTTTCACTTTTAGACTTCTGACTTTGTCACAAGATAGCGTAGTGTGAACGAAATCGGCAGAGTGAAGACCAGTGTAAATATCTATACTGAGTAAGCATTTTTATTGGTACCTCCATGGTGGAAATAACTAAGATGGATATTTCCACCATGGGACTACCAATGGGTACTGCCATGGGTACTCCTAATAAACCAAGTTGCTAAATGTTTACATTATGGATATGGTTTCCTGATATTCCATCCGAGATAATTGGTTGTGGGAAACAAATGGTAACACAAGATACACAATCATGGACTACCAAGATAATACAATATGTTTTATTGTTTGAAATTTTTAAATCTTAGTTAAACTTTAAAGAGGCTTTTAAAACTGTCCGAAGAAGTATTTAATGTCATTACATTGCAATTTAAACACATTTTGTGTAAAATAATTGTTTACAATTTGTCACTAAATGTCCCCTGAAAATGTACTAATTTTTTTACAAACGTGTGCTAATGAAATAAATCAAGTTGCTATCTTCGATGACATGAATATCCCGTCGTGAACGCCAACACCGAACATATAGAACCCATGGTGAACGACAACACCAGCACGAGCGCTCGAGACGCATGTATAACACGGAACATCAAAGGCACAGAAACGCTTTGCTACGCATGTGCAACGAGGCGAGGCTCCAGCCTTCGGTCTCCGTGAAACATCTTTGAGTCTCACCCACGCGTAATTTCCGATGCATATAATGGCTGCGCGCTGTACATGTTTACTGAAAACGTTTAAATCAGCAAAATGCATGACGCTTCGCCAGGAGTGTTGACGTTGGTGACGAGGCTCCATTGTCCTACCGAAGCCATTAATATAAAACATTCTTCAACCTGTACAAAGAACGCATAATTTCCAAATGTCATACGAACTACGTAAACAGAACACCCTCCTTCCTCGTCGCTTTCGTCCTTCGCTTTCGTGCACAGCTCTCGCGACGTGGCAGAGGACTCGTTACGATAAGGACTAGGCTTGCTTTTCTTTGGTTTAGTTCCTCCAGATCGTCCTTATTACTAATTCGTTGCACGGTTGCTACTGAAGCATTTTTCCAAGTGGTGAATGAAAAGAATTCAAACCAAATATGACACTTAAAGAACGATATCTATTATATTCTCTTACTGAGACTTACGCGCTGCCTACTGCGCTACCGAGGCTGTGGAAATGTTGGTTTATCCTCTCGCTGAGGAAACCACCATGCGGCGAAAGAATGGAAAACGATGCCCCGGGTGAGGATCGAACTCACGACCTTAAGATTATGAGACTTACGCGCTGCCTACTGCGCTACCGAGGCTGTGAAAATGTTGGTTTATCCTCTCGCTGAGGAAAGCACCATGCGGCGAAAGAATGGAAAACGATGCCCCGGGTGAGGATCGAACTCACGACCTTAAGATTATGAGACTTACGCGCTGCCTACTGCGCTACCGAGGCTGTAAAAATGTTGGTTTATCCTCTCGCTGAGGAAAGCACCATGCAGCGGAAGAATGGAAAACGATGCCCCGGGTGAGGATCGAACTCACGACCTTAAGATTATGAGACTTACGCGCTGCCTACTGCGCTACCGAGGCTGTGGAAATGTTGGTTTATCCTCTCGCTGAGGAAAGCACCATGCGGCGGAAGAATGGAATTGGATGCTCCGGGTGAGCATTGAACTGACGTCCTTAAGATTATAAGGCTTACTGGCTACGGCGCTACCGAGGGCGATTCAGTTAGGAGCAAAAGTTTCAACTTGTGTTGGATTTCAAAGCGCCCTTTGTGAAAGGTAAAATTACATCTCAAATCTAGTTGAACATTTTTATTTGGCCTGAATTTAATCCCTGTGTATCTTCAAAACAAATTGGTTATCACTAGACATCGGATGTTAAGGGAAATGCCTATTTTTTTCTAGAGAACATATTTAAAGGCTGATAATATTTGTCCACGAATCATGACAAATGATGACATTTGACGGAATTTTATAATGCTTATTTTGCTTATTTTAGCATAAATGCCTATTTTTGAATAAATACCTTTTTTAGGACTTTTTTGCCTTTTACTTAGTATATTTATATACAATGCTAAGATATCGAAAAATCGGCGATTGTCCAACGTGACCATTCATTATGAAACCTTCAATTCATGTCTTGAAATTTAAAATTACGAGAGAATTCCTGGAAGTATACCAACTGATTTTTCTCCATTTCCCTATTTCACAAATACTAGCCATGATCTGAGAACATGGACGATTGACAATATGTCGAGGGAACCGAAATTTTAAATGGAAATAAATATAAATTCTCAGAAGGTTTCAGTGTTGCTAGTGTTGGACTGCTAAAATATATGCCAGTCACATCGTTCAGATATCCTTCTCTGCATTCAAACTGATTTTGTCTCCCAGTCGTCGCAAATTTGAAATTGTGATCCTTGAAAAGTTACTGGTAATATGTAAATATTACTGGTTAATGGAAACTAGTAAGAATAAAATGTAGAAGAGTTGTAAATATGTAAATCTAGTTTTACATTAAAATATACGAACTGGTTTTGTGCATTTAAGTTTATAATATATACAAAAATTACAATTTTCCATTTTATAGTGTACGTAACTTAGAACAGTGCCTTTTTTCTCCTTATTCTTGACTTTTTCAATACCTTTTTAGGCGCCTTTTTTAGTGACGATTTTTTAGTGGCTAAACATCCGATGTCTAGTTATCACCCAAGTGAAAAGAAGAACATTTTTAATTATCCCAATGAATTTAGCATATAAGTCGATGTCCGTTTACAGATAATGTTAAGGAGATGAAATAGTATTAGGTACAATGAAGAATATTTATATTTATATTTATATTTTATACAGTCTGGTATCAAAAAATAAAAATTTAGTAGAACAGCCATTAAACGTTTTTTTAAGCACCATGTATCTAATCTTTTTAAATCTTAATGTTATTTTTGTCATAATTTAATTGAAATTATGAAATGGTGATGAATAAACCCTTTGATATTTGTGAATGATACTGTCTATTGTAGAGTCTGTGAGCGTCACAAATACTTACTCTATTTCTTTAATCGTATAACATTGTCATTTTTCTTTCTAATTCACACACAAAAACGTTTGTATCTCAAATATTTCGAAATGATCGTGTGAAACAAAATTGTCTGTTCAAAATATGAGAACATATGCCCCCGAAATATTATCTGCAAGATAATAACAAGCCCAAAAATCTTTGCTCTACTTACTCGAGTATTTCATTCAGTCGCATCGCAAATATACACAGTGAAATGCACACATTTTCGCTGATGCGAGTAGTGCGCGGAATAATTTCGGCATGATTTCATTTCCATATCATTGAGTGGTCCAACAGGAAACCCAGAAACCACTATTTTTGGTGCAAATTCGGCTCACTGGTGGATTATGAATATTAAATGCATTGTCTATCACATTACGAAATGAAAAACAGATGAAGGGTTTCACTTGCGCACAAACTGTTTTGAAAACTTCGTATTTTTTAACTCTCTGGTTTTAGTGGTGTTTTAAAACCTGGGAGTGCTACATTTTCATTACTTAACAAGCCTATCAATTGCGGTGGTTTATCTGTTTTCACATGTTTTCTATCAAATAGGGAGGTGCATTAGCGCAGCAAACACAGAAACCACTATTTTCGGTGGAAATGCTGCGAACTGTGGATTATGAATATTAAATACATAATCCATCATGTAATGAAATGAAAAACAGACGAAGTGTTTTGCTTCCGCTCAAACTGTTTTGAATGTATTGTATTTTTAACTTTGTGGTTTTCAGTATCTAAAAAAAAACGAACCGTTGCATATTCATTTCTTTGTGTAGTTTTTCTCAATTGTGGTACGTATCTCTGGTTTCGTTTTAAATAAAATGCTAATTAATGAGTATTGCCTTAAAAAATTATTTGCCTATTCTGTGTATGAAAAGATACATGCAGACATTTTCTTACAGATCAAGCAATTCTTAATACCTCTATTACTGGACAACTTGAGAAAATTAATATCGCCAACATATTCGTATTTCGGAAGAATTATAGACATATGGAGAAATTCCTCGATCGTGGAGAAGTGGTATTTCTTGATGTTTACAACATTTGTTCCTATGAAGCAGATCTAAGGCTATCACGCAGTGTGTGGGTTGATCGGAACTTTTGAATAAATAATATTGATAATAAACCATCATTTCTTCAAGGATAAACGAAAAGTTACTGCAATGTAACGGTACATACAAATTTGACCGACTGACGCATGATTGCTTTATAACATTCGATACCAAGTTAATTTAATTCCTTTGGGGCCTTTTGCTTCCTGTACTTTCTCCGAAATTTAACACTCCAGGGTTCATATTACTCCGGGTTTGGATATTAAGGAGGTATATTTAAGTCAGTCGCTTGTCAAATATTCTACTATTTATTACGTATACAAATTAATAGATTCTTGTAAATGTGAATAGAGAATTTAAATGATTATTCGTAAGTAGTTTCTTTAGAAAACAATGTTTAATAATAAATTTGGTTTTTCGTAGGGTATTTCATATTCATGAGTTTGCAATACTAAGAAGGGTTAGGCTAACTTCGGCTCAATCAATTTTCTTTCTTTCTGCCTTGAATATAAGACCGCACTGATTGCATTGAAAGTTTATTTATCGGTAAATAGTTTGTGGTACGATGTAAATTATGGAGCATTATGAAGGAAGAAGGGTACCCAAGTCATTTAGTGCAAGTGGTGAAAAGTATGTATGAGAATACTAATATCGCAGTAAAATACAATGGATTTCCTTCCGGGAAGAGGATTATAAATAAAGGAGTAAGGCAGGACGACCGTCTTTCTCCAACATTATGTATATCCGAGATATATAATTAAAAGGTGGAAGAACGTAGTACCTTCAGGAATTTACCTGGGCAAACATCCATTTGTAAATACCCGTTTATATGCTGACGACCAGATGATCCTGCAGGAAAACGAATATGATTTGCAAAGATATATTTACCAACTGGAGCAAATTTTTATGGAGTACAATCTGATAGTATCAGCTAATAACACCAAAGTAATGGCTTTTAAAAGAAAATAATCAGTAATAACAAAGATTGTACTTAAAAATATGGTTTTAGAAGAAGTGACGCATTTTAGCTACGTAGGGTGTGAAATTACATATGAAAGAGAGAGGAAAGTCACCAGCAAGATTCATAAATTTCAAGTAGTTTGTGGAACTATAAGCAAAACGTTTAAAAAAAAGCTCGAAAAGAAACCCAATTAAAATTTTATGACATTATGGCCCTCCCAGTTTTACTGTATGGATGTGAAACTTGGGTTCAAAAACAAGAAGATTTTAGGAGGATTGAATCAGCAGAAATGCGATTTTTGAGAGGGGTAAAGGGCTGTACATAAGAGATCAAATAAAAAGTGAAAAAATAAGAGAACTAGGACGGAAAGAAACAGCACATGAAAAAATTAAGAAGTACACATTTTATTAAAAATTAAGCCGGTAAGGACAAACAATTTTTCTTGCCATCTTGAAAAACACAGGTTTTACATTCATTTAAAAGTATTAGTTGCATCACCTCGGTCGATCGGAAAAACATACTACTTTAAATGACCCACACACGCTCAGAATAAGAGACAGCCTTACCTATTGCGTTTTACCCGACTGGGTAAATACAATCCTCTGTGTCAACACTCCAATGGATGAAACTAACACGAAATAAACAGCTGTGTGAAGAAGAAAGCCTCAAGCAGTCGGATCTTCCCAGTAACGGTGAAGAGAATACGTCATGTTCATCTCACATCGCTTTTACCCCCCAGCATGGGAATTTAACTAGGCCCAGCCATGGGGGACGCCAGTAGCGAAGTCGCCAGTAAGTCGTGATTGCTACACCCTCTGCCTAATAAAATGAATATTTTTACCAGAGGTAAGCACATTTCTGAGCCTCATTGAAAAGGACATTCGCGAATTAATTAAAAATATTTATTTTGTAAGGCAGGAAGTGTAACGGTGACCTAATGTCGTCGGCCACTATAAAAAAAATCGAAGAACAATAATCTTGCTTCTACCAAGAACAGCAACGGCAACAGGAAGTTTAAGAAAGCATTTCCATTTATTTTTATTGAGTATTACATCTTTTGGCCATTATTAGCAGATGGAGATCAATTGTTTGATACACTAGTATACAGAAATGAGTCAATTTTACGCATCATGACGTGTATGGGTTGCGGAGTCAAAAATGTAACGAGGGAAGATGTTTTGTAGAGTGGAAGAATTGTTTACGAAGTGTACATTTTAATCGTTTTCAGTGAAGGTTGTGTTTGTGTAATTGGAAGTGGGTGGCATGTGGAATATTTTGAATTTAGCGAGTGGCAAGTGAGTGCTAAAGTGTGTGGTTGCGTTGCGTGGTTGCAGGGGCGGGTTCCGGCCCGTGCTGGAGGCGGCTGCGGCGTCGCCGCGCCACGCGCCGCCGCTCTTCTTCCCGCCGCACCTGGGCTCGCAGCTGGGCTCGCAGTTCGCCCCGCCCCTCTTCCCAGGCCTCAAAGGTAACAACGCACTGCACCAGCTGCTCGACAGAGAAATGAACACACGCAGAATGCCTGGTTCGTTAAATGAATAGAGGGCTCAAAGTATAGTATTGGACTGTCAAAATCCCTTTCTCCTTCTCCTTCTCCTTCTTCTTCTTCTCCTTCTCCTTCTCCTTCTCCTTCTTCTTCTTCTTCTTCTTCTTCTTCTCCTTCTTCTCCTTCGTCTGCGTCTCCTTCTTCTTCTTCTTCTTCTCCTCCTTCTCCTCCTCCTCCTTCTTCTTCTTTTCTCCTTCTGTCCACTTCCTTCTCGTCTATCGTCTTCTCCTTCAAATTCTTCCCCTTTTCTTCCTTTCCTTCTTCTTATTGTTATTATCCTTCTTTCTCTTCTTCTTCTTTGTCTTCTTCTCCTTATTCAACTCCTTCTTTTGCCCATTTTCATCTCCTCCTCCGCTGATTCCTTACACTTCTCCCCTTCGTCGACTTCTCTTTTTCCTTCTCTTTCTTCTCCCCTTTTTTCTATTTCCTTTATCATCTTTTTCATTTGTGCTGAAATTGATAGAGTATGACTAAATGTCAAGCGCGCTGCCATTCAAATAAACTGACAGGCGACAGGGATTCGCGGTCCTGAGCTAATTTTGTTAACCGATGAGGGAAAGGAAGTAGCTTCGAATACAATATAAGAGGTTTCAACAACAAATATCTTTAATAATTCACTCGTGGGTTATGACATGTGCAACTCATTTCATGTCAGAACTACCGCACTGCATTGTCATATGAAACGTGAAATGTCAGTTACCATTATTTACCCCACAACGGCTCAATTGTGACTGTGTGAAGATAAATCCACAACAATGCTTAGACGGAAGAGCAGACCAGCAATAAAGACATTATTATTATTATTATTATTATTATTATTATTATTATTATTATTATTATTATTATTATTATTTGAAATTTGTAGTAATTTTTTCCTGCTGATCCTAGTTTAATGATGTTAATAGATGGGATATTTGGACCATACATGATCAAGTAGATATCAGGAAATGTGAATCTTGTACATATATTTATTTATGTCTCGACGTTTCGTACGTTATGTATGTACCTTTTGAAAAGCACTATTGGTTTATGACAGAAAAATTTTAACAATTAGAGCCCCACATGATAAAAACATAAAAATACAAAACACCAAAACAGCATACGTGAAAAATATGCGTTTCAAACCTATGTGCATATTTACATGATAAAAATCTTTTCATATGTCAACAGTGGAGCCAACTCGGTACATACATAATATACGAAACGTACAAATGTACACAAGATACACATGTCCTGATATCTACGTGTGAATTGATCCTGTTTGGTCCAAACCGGCATCGAACATCCCATCCATTAACATATTATTATTATTATTATTATTATTATTATTATTATTATTATTATTATTATTATTATTATTATTATTATTGTTGTTGTTGTTGTTGTTGTTGTTGTGGTTGTTGTGGTTGTGTTGTCATTGAATCTGTGAACGCAGGGTTAAAGTTCATAAGTAGATAAGTTTACGAAATCGAGACAACAGGCCTTCAAGACGAGGAGGGAGTAACTCACTCTCTCTACATTCCACCTATTTCCAAGATCGCCCCGCTGTTGTCTTCCGCCGGCCGTGCTTATCACCCTCAGCCAATGCCAGTACGTCTGTCATTTTCCAGCTGGCGCCATCCCCCCTCCCGCCCTCCCCGCCCACAGAGCTAGCCGTCACGGCTACCTCCCCCTCCGCCGCCGGACCCCTAATTCGGCGCACACAACCAAATTCCTTCCAGAAAGAACAACTTTGTCCGAGCGGAGGGCTAGCGGGCGGCGTGGGGAGGAGAGGAGCCGAGCGGCGGGGCGGGCCCGGGGTGGGGGCGGGGGGCCGGGCGGGAAAGCGAGTTACCCGGAGCGCGTTAAAAAGTTAGCCCAACGAGATTAATCTCGAGTCAAACAGAAATTCGATTTATCAGCGTTCGAGGCTCTGTCTCCGACGGCCGCGCCGCGCGGCGGCGAGGAAGGGAAGCTCCGGGTGCAGTCGCGATGAGGGATGCGCTTTCTGAAACCCTGTGTGCTACGTCATCAGCGGCTCCCGAGTGGGTTCAGGTGGGGGTTTCACTATCCCCTGGAAGGATTAAAAATATTTTAAACCAGCTGTAAATACCAGTGCGATTAACCCATAGTTTTTGAAACATTGTTTGAAAAGTTATAATAGCCTAATACCGGAACTCGAGTTCAAATGTTTGTGACAACCCTTTCTATGTAGCTGGGGTGCCCACATCAAATGGGTAGAACTGTAAATGATTTATATATTAATTTCAAATATTACGCCTTTTATCTATTATGCTCAAGGCAACAAAATGATTAAGATATTATTATTATTATTATTATTATTATTATTATTATTATTATTATTATTATTATTATTATTATTATTATTATTAATTTCAGACTTCCTATTTTGCAATAATTCCTGGTTATTAAATGAACATGTAACATTATTGTCGTAATTTTAAAAATTTCTAATGTAAGTAAAAACTAATTTGACCACACAGTACTTGAGATTTGTATGCTCTCTCAAATGTTGGCCAGAGAAGATTTCATTCGTCTCAATGAAAGAAAATTGGCAATTTATGGATAAAATACACAAATCTATCCTAACCTGTTGTAAACATGAAAATATAAAAGTGTAAATTTCCGTTCCATGGTCGCAGATGAAGTTTTTATTTTATAGACACCTAAAATAAATAACTTAAAAATTTGGCAATTTAATTAATTTTTGGTTTGAAAAATCCGCAAGGATTCAAAAGAATTACTTCTTTAAGAACATAATTGCATTTCCAAGGAGAATTTCACTCTCGGTAGAGACATATTTACTTGGACAACTAACGACACTTGACGCTTACTTACCACTAACGCACGCGACCGCATATTCACACACATACATACACACGTATGCAAGAGTGCTATGAGTCGCATGTTAACGTTGTACGTTCGCTCCGCAGTGTACCGCTAAGTTTCGCGCATTCGCAGAGACGATGTCGTGTGACCAACGTACACGTTATTCAGCTACTCCGTAATGGAGAGCTTTTGCTCAGCGAGAAGTACCATATCATACACGATATAAACCAAATTTTAAGCCTCAGCGCATGTGGAATGTCTACTTTAGGGTTATATCGTACTACGTTACTCTGTCAGAATTAGGGAGAGCAATGACGTGAATTGTATCGTACACGAATGCGGAAGCAACTGTGGCAGAAAAATGTGATATTCCCATAATACAAAATCTTATTGGTGGAGAGCTCTAGTCGAACAAATGCAAATCATGTGATGTGGAGTGACAGGTATTTAGTGTCAGATGACTCTGCGGTCACAGTTTGGAATTATTTCCATTTAGAACGAAATGAGCCAAAAGGTCTCTTTACACAATTGTCAGCGTGATGGTGACAATTGAATATCATTCAGCAGACAATACACCAGGCCTATGAAACCATTGAAGGAACTGATTATCTTGGTAGCCCAATGGTTAGAGAAATTAGGGGTAAATCAAGAAACTGGTATTCGATTCCCGGCCAGGGCGATATTCTTTGAACACATAAGATGTCTTTGTACTTGATCCGAGTGCTCCCCGTAGCAAAGGCCGTGTCGCACTTGCTCGCAGCGTTCCCGGGGCTGTGCTCGTGCTGCCCCATGAAGCCCATGGCGGGCGGGCTGCTGCCGGGGCTGGGCGGCGCGGGCGACCCCGGCGGCGCCGCGGGCGCGGGCGCGTGCGGAGGCCCCGGCGGCGGCGGGCCGGGCGGGCCCGGCGACCAGCGCTCCTCCAGCGTGGCCGAGCTGCGCCGCAAGGCCCAGGAGCACTCCGCCGCGCTGCTGCAGTCCCTCCAGCAGGTGAGCCACGCCCCCTCCAACCCCCCCCCCCCACATGCACTCACACACACACAAACGCACGCGCACATGCACGCACGCGACCGCACATTCACACACATATATACACACGCATGCGCAAACACGCACACACACACATACACACACACACGCACACATGTACACACACACGCGCGCGCGCGCGCACACACACACACACACACACACACACACACACACCAAGCAGGGTGTCCAGTGGTGCGGGTTCTTATTATCATTTGTCTTCACTCAGAAACAAGGTATCTTAGTAGAAGACTCTGGATAAACAAGTAGAATGTTTCGTGAAGTCATCAAGACTATAACGAGGGCTTCTGGGTTTCAGGCGTTATGGGTTTTGGGGCATATGTATGCATTAAGGGCAGGCAGTAATCCATCATCAAAGACATTAATCCGGTCCTGATCTTTGTTGTGCAAATAAAATACGTATGAAATTTTGATTCTGATCCACTGTATAAACAATTACACAAGGTTTAATAAGTAGCACATGCTTGGAATTATATTGGGGAGATGGTTTTCAAACATTACTTCTGGTATGAAAATAGAAAAGTAGTATCGTTAAGAAACAAAGTTCACACCACTAGCGATAGGTAAGCCTTTTCAATTACATTATACCACTGCTGTTAAAAATTGCTGCCCGACAACCAGATAGACTCCAGTCATGTGAATGATGTAAAAAAATTTAAGCAAATATTACATTTTTAATCAAAACAAGAGTAGAATATCTCCTCTTCCCCCGTTTTTAAATGAATAAAATTTACGTTAGTTTAACGACTTCATTCACTACGATGAAAAACTTTTTAAACCCGCTGCGAAATTCGTTCCAGTATCTCATTAAGATACATCAGTGTCACTAACGAAGATATTTCAATGTACATTTGACTCGTTTGTGATAATAGGTTACAAAGGTCACCTGTTCATGACCACTGCCGCCTGCCAAGAGTCTAATAGTGGCAATATCCCTCTGCATGGTCAGTTTATAGTCAAAATGAAGAGCAATTGTGTAATAAAATAAGAATACGATCTATTGAACCCATTAGCTACTTGACCCGCAGATTATAGAGTAACCGTAACAGTGATACCACTCTCGTCGCTGCTTTTATTTTAGTAGTAAATGCAGCTTCCCTATCTACGCAGATTTTGTTGAGCTTCCTTTTTGCTGGTGCCTTTAGAGTAGGGGTTGCATTTCGTCAGCAATTCTCTTTCTAATACATGGGAGTGGACATTTCTGGTTTTCAAATATTGCTAAACACACATTGGAACCATTATTCATAATTATATTTTATATGGTGAAGTAGTGGGGTACAAGAAAAAGTATGCAGATTACACATCTTCCAAAAGCCACTGAATATCAGACGCCTGAAGTTAACGAAAAATAAAAAATTCAAATATGGCTCATTCCACTTCCACACTTCCCCCTCCCGCACCACCTCCATCATTGCGCATCGAGCTTCCATTGTTTGATTTTCGGCAGGTGGCCATCACCAAGAATACGCTAAGATAGATCGAAATGAATTTTTTTATGAGACAAAAAAACTGTTTTTCTAGAAAACATTTATCAACTGCAATGAGGATAAACTGATTAATCTGACGTATGGCACTACACAGCCCCCCTCTCTGGTAGAATTTTTTTAAAAATAAAAATAAGCAAACGTGCTTTTTTAAAAATTCAAGCAGTTTTTAAACAAGTGCAGATTTGGTTAAATCAAGTTTTTTCAATGAAGTAAAATGAAGATTTTTTCATTCAATTAGTTTTTTAGGTTCAAATATATTTTTGGGCTGTTTTAAGAACTGAAGTTCCTTTAAAAAATATGGTTTGATGGTTAAAATAAGGTTTTTAGTTTTTTAATTGTTAAAATAGGGTTCGGTTCACCGACATAAATACTATTAAACATTTGTGAAAAACACACGATATTGAATGCATTTTTGCCTTTAAGAAGGAAAGAACTATTTTTTTAATGAAAAATTTTAAAAAATCGTAATTTGGTTAAAAGCAACGAATCCTGCCGCATGCAGGGAGGCCTGACGGTGCGATGCGTTGGTCCGCAGGTGGCGAGCTTCCAGCAGGCGGCCGCCGCGGCCGCCGGCATGCCCGGGGGCTTCGGCCTGGGGCTGAGCCCGCTCTCGTCGCTGCACCGCGCCGCCGCCGCCGCCGCGGCCGCCTCCGCCGCGCCCTCGCCTCCGCCGCCGCTGCCGCCGCCGGGCACCGCCGGCCCGCCCCCGCCGCCCCCGCACCTCTCCGCCCCCGCGTCCCCCGGAGCCGCCGCCGCCGCCGCCGGCGGGCTCTCCCCGCCCCCGGCCGACGACGCGCAGGCGTAAGCACGCACGAGACGGCGACGAGGGCGCGTTCTGGTGGCTGCACCCACGAAACCAAGGAAGCGGAAGGATACACCCTATCTACTCGCAGAGTCGGCGACCAAGCAACCTAGCTGTTTTCTCCAAAACGAGATGCAACTATACTTGGGTTTTCGTAACGTGGCGAATGACATTACGTCAGTTTTACACCTGCTTCATAAAATGAATCTTTATAACAGTGATAAGCACATGTTTGGGGCCATGAGCCCCGTTGAGGAGGACGTTCGCCAATTAATTAAAAATATTCATTTTATAAGGCGGGAGGTGTAAAAATGACGTAATGTCATCCACTACGTTACGAAAACCCAAGTATATATTGTTGATGTTCTACGAAAGTGATGTCAAGGTTAACTCCTGGAGGCAGTAGCACGTCTCACGCCACCCCGTGGCAAGCTTCGTTGAGCCCCTTGAGAGTAGCGCTACCTAAACAGCCGACTCTTATTCGTATTTCTTTCAATATTCTCCCACCTGATTGTCCTTCCAGGCACCATACACGAGTTGAGAGGAAATAATTATTTGCAAAGAATGATTGAGAATTTCGATTACATTCATATTGATTTTGCATTTGCATACTTTTCAGCACATCATTTCCGCTCAATTCCTACTCCCTGGTCAAATGTACATGAAACCGCGGAATCGTCGACTCAAAAGAACGCGCTACTCTCTGTATCTAGGAACTCTAAAGCCATGACTTTACCAGCACTACTAGTGTTGAGAAAGACAACGACCAAATCGCTCTCTGTTTTTCTACAACGATGCAGTTGTTGAGATCTCCAGCAATATGTTCGGCAAAAGATATGAAAAATTTTGATTCTATGAAAAAGGGGATGTATACAGAAAAATAAAGTAAAAATTGTAATAAGTATACCAAAAAAGTAATTTAATTTATTCTTCAAACCGTTGTCTAACTGTATTGAACGTATAATCTCCAAAGCTGCTATCACGACTGTCATTGTGGCGAGGTGACACAAACGTGTGGATTGGAGATTTCATTGTACTGCCCGTGCCACTCAGTCTCACTTATGACAACTACCTTGACGTCACTATTCTACGCAGCTGTGTTTCCACGCAATGGCGATTCGCAAGGTGACGTCAGAGAAACAATGGCATGCATAAACGACACTTGTTTCTGCGCATGGGCCACAATCTATGACGTCAGCTTGGAAGTAGTTATGAAAATCAACGCCACGCCCATCATCGAATATTGCTTCAGCTACATAGTTACATCATGCTAGTGGTGGCTTATACAGAGTGAAGTGCCGATTCACCAATAAATTACATTGTAAACTGGGAAAATTTTAATGAACGAAATTACGAAAATCTACTGCTTATAAATCTTCATGTACATCAGCTCTCCTTTTTTACTTTCTAATATTTGGTGAAATTTGCATTTTGGTGAATCATCAAACGAACATACCGCAGAGCACGCCAAGAAGCAACGAGTATCTAGGTTCCATAAGATCCACTTGTTCCATAAGATCTGAAGTATTTTAAGTCTTTTACAAAATATCTTCTCTTGCGGCGTCAGAACTTGATGCTCTAAACGAGAACACGTGATGATTGCTGTGGCCGCCATGACACTTCCTTCTTCTGACTGTTGACATGCACTTCATGCGTGCACAAAAACGCTTCCAAGTTTCACCCAATGATTCTCAGTTTGGCGTACAACTCCATCTGGCATACACGATTTTAGTTTATGATCGAATTGGAATAAAATAAATTAATTCAATTAAGTCTTCCTAATAAGTTTGATCAAATAATTTTCCCTGTTGTATATCAACGTACGTATGGAAAAGGAAAAAGAGAGAATCGAAAAATGGTATTGAGATTTATTCTCACTGGGAATTAGCACTTCACTCCAAAGTTATCCAACGATCTTCCATTGCTTCAAACGCATTCTTCGTAACCTAACGAGGAATTTTGGATCATCTCGAGCCATTCGTCGCTAGGATTCATTCTGCCTCCCATGAGATTGTGCCACAGCTTGCAAATCTTCCGAGATGGTCAGCGAATTCTGCTGAGTTGCCCTTCCCTGCATTTCGTAACATTTAGTAAGAGGTGCAGATTTAAAAGCATTGAAATAAGAAAGCGCTCTCTTCAAGTTTCGAGATACTCTCATTGTTTCACGACTTAGCAATAGCTCAACGAATGAGGCAGATTTTAAAATATGAATTCAACGCTGACAAACTATTGAACATAATCATCACAGAAAAGTCTAGATAAAACTTACTTCGTGACAAGGTGTTCCTTGTCGATTTGGAATCAGAATATAGGACAATATGAATATTCTCTGAGTCATGGCTAAGCAAATAGTGCTTAAATTAAAAAGCGTAATATGCATTTGTACAAACCTAGTTTTAAAAAGTTGAGCGAGATTTTATTTTTTCTCTATTCTATAAACTTTGTTTAGTGCAATGATGAAATATAATTTCAGATTAAGTGTACATATTTGTTTTATAAAATGTTAAATAATTATTTCAAAATATATTAGAGTGTAAATGTTTTTGTTCATTGACTACGAAAGAAAAGATAATATGTTATGATAAAATAATACTTTTTAAATAATCAGGATACTTCCTAAGACATTCTTTACTGATAATTCTACACTACAGCTTAATGGTTAAGTTGTCGAATGTAATTCTGTAATAAAATTAATGTAAAAATAAACTTGTTTGAGAGCGAATAAATGAGAGACTATTCCATCAGAATGCCCCTGGAGAGCAAACCAGTCAGCCGTGATAGTAAAATATAATTTCTTCTCCTGAGAAATGTTTCTGGGAGTATTTAATTTGAAGAAAAACATTCCAAAAATGTATAAAGAAGTGATGTTTTGAGATACTGAATTTGAACGAAATCTTCCTGGTAATATTGAAATGATGTCATAAACATCAGGAACAATCAATGTGGTGCCAATTAAGGTTTCTTAAATCGAATCCTTTAATAAATGGTGTTCGATTAGTTGGAATATAATGTATGTATTTTCCTCGAAACCAAAATTGGAGGTTTCAAACCAGATTTTATTTCATCTTTCCACCAATTTGAAAGTCTTAGTGCCGAAACATCGCTGTGAAACTACCGGAGTTCTGAAAATCAATTTCCTAATATTCGTCTGCGCTGGAATCAGATCTTCATTTTTATGTATCATAAGGTAGCAATGATAATATATCCATAACAATTCTGGTGTATTGCTTGTTTATAAAACATATGCATTTAATAATACTGTTAATAGAAATAGATTACAAATAATTCCCAATTTAGCCTATGCATTGATCTCTTTAATATGAGCCGCCAAATAATGTGATAATTGAGCAAAATATTTAAACGGTAGCCAAGAGACTGAAATTGTTTCGCCTTGGAGGAAAAAAAGTGTGATATGGCACACTGACTTCTGAATTGGTTGTAATGGAAAGATTTCTATATAAACATGATCGTTGTAACAATAACAATAATAATCTAATTACAATACAATAAAATTCAATAATATTATAGACATGTGTCGTCATGTCGTATGTTATCAGTGTGGTTGCTGTATCGTTCGTAGTGTAAAAATGTAGAATGCATTGTTGTGTACGGGTCTCTCACTCTTGTTAGCGATTTACGCGAAATGTATTATTAGATGCCAACCAGAGCAAAGCCTTGAATCTCCTTAGCTAATGTCTTTAGAACACAGAGATAGCAAACTCTCGAACTTTCTAGAATGCAATTGATTTGAGTATTTGTCAGTGAAAACAAGAAACAAATAATATGATTTTTTTCTTTTATTGACGACTTCTGTTCTAACGAGATTCGAGACTTGGGTACTTCTCTAGCTGCTATTCAATGAGAGTATACTATTGATTAGAATACTCCTCGTTGATTTCCAAAGATCCAGTGCACTTGTGGAGTAGAGAGCTTAGAGTATATTGAGTACTTTAAGGCTAGTACTCTTTCTTGAACCATGTTCATGTTATCGGAAGGATAATATAAGGGTGGAAATTACATCCAGCAACTCCTCGTTATGTTTATTGTTTCTTGAGACAAAAAGCATGTAATTACAATAAAGTTAAAACAAATATTATTACTAGCGATAAATTGATAAACATTCCAAGGTGTTAATTTTTAAGTTTAATTATAAGCCTGATCATTCCACTCATATACAATTCAAACAGTATTTTATTATACTCACTTCTTGCTGTGGGTTTTGAAGCTCTCTCTTCACTCGTGGAAAATAGTATTATGCGCGTAGTAAGGCGTTCAATAAGCAAATAAAGGAATAAATAGCATTCTTCTGTGAAAAAACTGTTGTGTTCTGACAATATTTCTTCCTTCCCTTTTGGTTCATTTGAGGTTCCTTCCCTTCCTTCCCTTTTGGTTCATGTCCCTTTTGGTTCATTTGAGGTACAAAACATTTCGAAAAATTTAACTTTGATTCCATATTCTGAGAGCATCAAAACTTTGAACTAACTTTGCTTTCAGTTGAACATGATTTTTAATTTATTCTAGCGAAAAAATGCCGCTAAACAAAAAACCACACAAAAGCTGTTCCCGAACTAAGTACGCACAATTCTTAAGTTCAAATAAAATGCTCTCGAATAACAATGCAATAAATTAAACCGTTAACAAAAACGGTCTTCTCGAGTTCTTCAATATCAGAACAATTTTACAATTTTTTACGAACAAGAATATCACGATAGTCGTTGTTTCGTAATGTAACACGCAAATAGCAACTAGTTAATGGCAGCGATACCCTTCCTCTTCGCCTTTGGGTGACACGATGTCGTAAGCGGTGACGCTTTAAAAATGATTGATTTTTTCGTGTTTCCGGGTGTGTCAACGTCTTTGGTCATTAGCCCCGTAAGTGTAGTGCATGCTTCTTTCTCGGAAGATGGTTATCTTCCCCCCCGGAGGGCGAGATCCGGCGCCGACCTACCGTCGGCTAGCGGGGTTTCCCCCTAACCAGGACTCTCCCACCACCGGGGCACCGCCCCAGTCGGGACAAACACTAAGCTCCCGACCGGCCTCCCAGAATATGTGGTAGTTTAATGTAAGTATGTGTGTGTGTGTGTGTGTGTGTGTGTGTGTGTGTGTGTGTGTGTGTGTAAGGGGAAGATAGGACAAGGAAGAGGAAGGGAAGATTGCGCACGGTCTGTGACCAATTTTGGTAGGCTACTGCAGCGGCATTCGCCTGGTGTTGATCGGAGAAACCACGGAAAACTACCGATCAGAGCAGCCGGCCGCTAGACTTCTCCTCCAGACAGCGACTGAATTCGGCCTAGCTGTAAAGCTAGTGTCGAAAATCCTGCCGCCGCGGCGGCGGCGCGCGCCGCCGCGCCGTCAGGACTCGAATCTACAACCTCCCGGTTAAGGGCGCTGCAGTGACATCAGTTGATGCATTGAGCTACCGCTCCCGGTTTTAAAAATGAGAATTCAACACGCGCATCATGAGAATAGACGGCTTAAAACAAGCAATTTTTCAGTCAAAATCGAAACTATTTCATTATATTTGAATTTTTCCTGACTTTATGGATAACAATAAGAATATACTATTTGGATCGGAGGATGAAAGGTAGATGAAACACAATGTGGAATTAGACGATCCGAAGGAGATATAAAGACGCATCAAAATCGAAGCCAGGAAGATAAAATGAAAGGGAGGGAAAGGAATTAAATTGTAAGCAGTCCTGCAAAAACAATCTCCCAAATTCTGACACAGTAATGATGTCAACTTTTTTGTTACCAAGTTAGGAAAATACATTTCAATATTTTACACCGAGTCATGAAAATAGCAAATGGTTTTATATAACTATTTAAAATAGTTAACATGTTTTCAAAATTATATCATTTATTGATGTAATATACTATTGATATTCTGATAGTGCATTATCGAGAAAGTTTTATTCCTACATTGAACAATAAACGTTTATTTACAGTTGTGGATTCTATACATACATACTCGTACATCTCAATATTCTGTCAGATAGAATAACTTACTTAAACATTTCAGTGTGTGTGTGTGTAAGTGCCAACCATTGCAGGAACAGAAAACACGACTAAATAAAAAAAACTCACGACCGTTACGAATGAGATAGAATGAACTTGCTCCTCAAAATTGTATCCACTTCCAGACGAAAATGGTATATCACTCAGTTGTTAATAAATGAATAATTTTGTTTCTCCTGCGATGATGCGCGCAGTAAATTATTTCGCAAGGGAGCTGGGTTCGTTTTGAGGTCCCGTCCTCTTCTTCCTATATGTAAACGACAATTCCTTGTTGATTGGAAATGGAAAAACAGTTAACTTCCTTAAGAAATGAATATCTTTTGCAAAAATAAAACTCATAACTATTACGATTTCAGAGGTTTCAAATTAATATTTGTAATAAATTTGTTCCATTTAAGCAAACAATTGCATACTTCATTGAGAACGAATTAGAAACAATATTAATGAAGCAATTAACTAAGGTAAAGTAATATAATCCTGTTGTATGTGCCTTCAACAGGTAAAGCAATTCGCTTCTGGTTCAATGACTTCCCTCTCGACCAGATTTTTCGCCCAGTTTCCCTAGATCCATTGGACAAATGCTGAGATACTGCCTTGATTTGCCTCTAGACAGTAAATGTAACTTCACAATCTGTGCAGGTTTTCTTGAGCTCTTTGGTTGTTGGCGGTGAGTTAAATTAAGTCGTTAGGAATACCATCAAACAATCGTTCTTCTTGATCTCGCGGTAGTGAGTCCATTCCTTCTCGTTTGTCACGATGGAAGATAAGAGAAAAAATCTATTGCTCAATTTCCAATTCCAAATATATCTTGACATAAAAATTTGCCAAAACCGTTCTTTGCTACCTTTATTTATAATGATTTATTCAAATAAATGTACAAGTAAGTAAAATTATTATTTAATTGACTAAGTATAGAAATATATGGTAAGAATTTTAGAGTTCAAAAAATTGGTACTGATTTCACTGTTCCTCATACGTTACATACCGTTTTTAATTACTCTTAAAAGTAAGTAATAAAAAAAATCGTTACCACATTTCAGAGTGGTTGTCAACGAACCATTTGCTTTCTGTGAATGGTAAACATAGATGCCGTTGACATGAAAAAAGATCTTATAGCTAGTAGACTAAAATATGAGTGTTCGATTACATTTCTATGTATTTGAATTTCAGATAAAGTTGTAGTACTTATCAGCTACTCATTGGCTATGTATTGCCACTAAGGATATAAATTCAAACCACATCCAAATCGACCTCAAATTTCCCAATCTCCACAAATTAAGATACGTCACACAAAATTTGAAGGATGAATATGAAACAAAACTTTTAACATATAAGACGAAGGTAAACACAAAACAATGGTCAGCTAAAACCTCATCTTCAAGAAGAAAATTTGTATCATAAGAAGAGCATCAGCAACCTCACTGACATGAAGAGGAGCACTTCTTCCACTAAATGCAGGTAAGTGTCATTTCAAAGATAATCGCGACAAAATGTATTAAAACAAGTGATGCGACATCGATCATGAAACATCAATGTTACTATCCATACATCGACCAAAAACAATCGATTTTTCAAACATCGATGTTCAAAGTTAGTTTAAAACAGAAACGTTAAATTCGTACGCAACACCTTTGAATTTGACAATGGCCATATTTATTAATTTATAATTAAGATTTAAATGAAAATAATAACAATGAGCAAAATAAGTCTGAGCGTCCAGGATCATCTGAAAGGGCCAATCCTCACTCCACTAAAAAATAGGGGAATGGAAAGTATGGAAGGAAGGAGGGAGGGGGCTATGTTCAGGGCACATACACTGACCTCCTCTCCACGTGCGAAACAGAAAATACTAGGAGGGCATCGGGATCATCTGGGACGAGAGAATGTCTGCTCAATGAAGGTAGCACAAACAGCGTTCATTTCGCACGAAAACAAAAACTGACAGAGGTACTATCAGTTATTATGTCTCATTTTAACTTTTACAAAATTGATATTATGAGAATTTTTCATTTACAAACAAAACATCCAAATCATAAAAGCATCGAACACAAAACATCGACATCTATTTTGCATCCCTAGTTAAGCATACAAATAATCATAAATACATTTTCACGAAGTTCCACGATCTCTAATACCGTTCTGTAATACAAGCACATTAGCGGCGTAAAAAAGTTAACGACCTTTTCGACTGCATCGAGTCGCAATAAAACCAAGACCAACATGGCGCTCAGTGCGAGAGCGCAGGCTGCAAAAGAGAGAAAAGAAGAACTGAATTAGCATACGAACATATTTAGATAGATGCGGGAGGCCACTCTATAATAAATGTAGTGCATAAATCAGTAGCAAACTCGTGGGCTTTTGGATGGGATGGCAATGTTGGCACCGCTCCCACTGCGAAGAGGGTACTGCGATCGCTTTGCTGCAGCAGGGGGCGCCAACCTCCAATTCGCGCAGAAGCGTTTGGGGGGATGAATTTGGCTAAGATGTAGCTGAAGTACAACGCTTCGCTCGGGTATTATGTTATAATTATCATATATTAGACAGGAAAAATAGTTAATTCTATGTATTGTGTATTCCCACCCTCCTATGTTAATTCTAATTTTATATTTTTCTTGTACCAGAAAACTGATGATGATGGCTAAGCCATCGAAAGCTGCTATTTTTAAAATAAATACTATTGTTGACAATGACAACGCCTTCAATCATTTCAATTCCCACCCTCCTCTTGAATTCTCTAACTTGCTGAGAAGTCAGAATGCATGTTTGGTGGTGATCAACCGATCACACACAGACGGACCTAAATCGTTATTGCCTAAACCGTTCAGCCGATTTTGTCCAAAATTGATATTCTCCGATCGATTTAAAGACTCCCGAGTCTCTGCGAGTTTGAAATGAGTATTTTAATTTTGGGGGGTACTTTACACTTAGCTTCTTCAATTACAGTATTATAATTTTCTTAAAAATGGCTCCAAATCTTTTTTATTAAACTTTTCCCGGGCAATATAAAGAAAGCTTAAAAAATCAAACCAGTCCAATTTTTGTTGAAATCTTTAAAAAATGTTTTATCTTTGTGAAAGGGAAAAAAGAAAAGAGAAATTATTGTGAAACTTTCTCGTTTTACTACTTCCATAGTGAAAAGTTCTCCGAAACAGTACAAAATGTTTTCTTTAATTGTTTGACAGATATTGCAAAGGACGATTTAAAATGACCCAAGTCTCTTTTTCGTTCAACACTCTTAATTTTCAAAAATTACAAAAGTTGTAAATAATGCGCACAAGTATGTGCTACTGTGGCACCACTAGTTTTACACACACAGGCGACCGCCGGCGGTCGTCCGATTACGCCTCACCTGCCCACCGCTTCCGTTAGTCCCCGTCAACTGCTAACGTCATTAATCCCGTGAATGCTGAGCATGTTTTTTCCTCGACAGATGACGGCGATCTTCCCCCGCTGGATGGTGAGATCCAGCGCCGACCCAACCTCGGCTAGCCGAGATATCCCCAACCAGGAACCTTCCACCAGCAGGACTCTGCCCCAACGGAGACAAGTTCTAAGCTCCTGACCGGTCTCCTGGCATGTGTAGTAGTGTAATGCTTGTGTGTATAGGTAAGGGATGAGGACAGAACAAGAGCAAGGAAAGGTCGCGCGCGGTCCGTGGCCCGTTTGTCAGGGTACTGCTCCGGCATTCGCCTGATGTTGATCAGAGAAACTACGGAAAACTACCGATCACAGCAGCCGGCTGCTAGAATTCTTCTCCATACAAGGGCTGAACTCGACCTAGTTGTCCAATTAGTGTCGAAAATTCTGCCACCATTGCTACTTGAACCCAGACCCTCCCTGTCAGAGGCACTGCAGTGCCATCAGTTATGCCCTGAGCCACCTCTCCCGGTCAATGATCGTGCGCAGGGCAGTTCAGGAATGAGTGGGTTCGTGGAAAGGGCGCCGCCAGCGTTCGTCCAATGAGACGATCATGCCTCAAACTGTTCGGTCATACTTCCAGGGAAATAACACTTCTGTCTTGATTTCGTTTCACTGATAACTGGATAATAAACGCGAGAGGAATAATATTTCTAATCTGGAAAGACATTTTTGTTTCTTTAGCAGAATTGTTAGTACATAAAGCTCATTCCTGAGGACACACAGAAATCGCAATTTCATTGCGGCACAGCGGGTCGATTGCTGACAAGTCGGGGAAGGCGAGAGGAGAGAGGGTAGGAAATGGCTCCGGTGGTTTCCGGGGCGTTTTCCCGTCCACAGCGAACTGAATCCATCTCTTTGGGGAGGCGCAATCTCAACGTTGTGGTTGTTAATCTACTTCTAGTACTAGTACTACTAGAAATTGTTCAATATTAATCTCTGTTAATATTGAATATTGATATTATAACATATCAATGTTATAACATTGATATGTTATAATATCAACTTAGATCCACAAACAACATTATTTAGAAACAGCAGTTTTTGGCGAAGTGTTTTTGACATTGCAATGTGAACTATCTATTCTCGTCTCTGATATTCTTCTATTGCCATATCTGGCTCCTATTTCAACAAACATCTAATACTTCAAAGGGAATTACTTCAACTGCTATTGTTAACTTTGTTATTTATACCGTTACCTTGATATGCTCACAAATTCTCGCAATGTTAACACTAATTTATTAACATATTACTTCTTACCTGTTGCACGTGGACGTGTAATTCTACTCAGAATCACGATTCTTGGAAGTTCTATTGATTGAAACCCATTATTAGATTGATGGCAACCAATATAAATTATCAGCCTTTTTTAACAATAAAAAATTAACATTTGTTCTTATATATTACACATTCTATTAATCTCATGAGAATTACCTTTTCAATGGAGAACATTAAACACCGTACAGGTTTGAGCATAGTTCGTAAGCTTACTACAATATCTTGATAGCCGGATGGCTTCTCGGTTGACTAGCAGAATGTTGTCCATGGAATCCGTGTTATACCAATTTTCGCGTCCTTGCCTAAATTAAAAAAGTTCTAGAATGTCCTAAACGATTTTCTATTACTAGGACGTAATATTTCCCATAAAATTTACACGCGGTCGTGTCTTTCCCTATCTGCGTTTCATATGAAACATCTACTCGCGACTGACTATATTCAGCTACTTATTGAAAATCCTTTCATCTACGGAGCTCCCCTAATATACATCCCCTCGAAACACGGAGTCAATTTTAATTCAAAATTCCAGCTACTACATTGATAAAATTTATAATTACAATTTAATACTGCAATTTAAACAATACTAAGCTCTCAAACCTCAAACTAACCATAAATTCCCGCCTCACTATCATTTAAATAATAACCAGCATATGATGAAAATCCGTTCGCATCTCACCAACCGCTTACGTGTGTTCGCTTCAATATTTTTCTAGAGACTGATTCCTTGCGTCCTTCCACAAAATCACGATTTCTCAATACACCCTCTGTACACCTTTTGTAAATAATGTGTTGGGGACCGTGCCCGTTAGCACAGCGCTATGACACCAAGCATGGAATATTACATTTTCATGATCGGTTGTCCTAACAACGCATTTTTCTTTGCATACAATGTAATTATTCCTATTTGAATGCCGATTTTATTATTCAACAAAACCTAGGGTTCTTGGCTTATCACACCAAATATTTCGGGTTTACATTGTCAATATTTTCAACCCGTAAGTAATTGGACTGATGCATTTCAATATTTCAGTGTTCAAATTTTCGGCTTACAGATTTGATGGCTATGGCCCCGAAATCTGCTGATATATATAAAATGTTTATAATGACAACACTAATTCTGAAAAATGTATAATCGTATTGTTTAGACAGCCACTAGTTAAATCAGGTCTTTGAGGGTATGCATGCTGCATTTCTAAAAGTTCCATTTTTAGCAATAGTGCTAAACGTTAAAGGATCTACTACTGTGTATGTGTGAATGGAACAAAGAAAATGAAATACTTTCGATCTACCGCATCAGCGTCGGTCTTGACATTATCAGTTCTTATTTCACATTTTAACTTTTATAAAATTGTGCTAATGATAATCTTTCATCCATGAGCAAAACATCGAAAACGTAAAGTCATCGAGTAGAGAAAACGAACTTTCAGAAAACAGCTTCAATTCATAGACTTTGAAAATATCGATATTTTTTATAAATATTGATGTTTTGAAATCATTCATACCATTGTCACATTGTTAGTCGCAATCTTCACTACTCCCAAAATAATATATCACTTACATAATTAATCTACAATTCACATCATTAATAACTATTTTAATCCCGTGCATTCGATTTTGGTTGATTGGTGATTCTGCTCGCGTCAACAACTTACATTCTCGTAAGTGAAGTGCCTGTTTTTTTCTCGATGTAATGGCGTGATGGAAGTGATCTTCCCCTGCTGGATGGCGAGACCCGGCGCCGACCTACCGTCGGCTAGTGGGGTTTCCCCCTAACCAGGACTCTCCCACCAACGGGGCACCGCCCCAGTCGGGACAAGCTCTAAGCTCCAGACCGGTCTCCCGGAATATGTGGTAGTGTAGTGCTTGTTAGTGTAAGAGTGTATGTAAGGGGAGAGGATAGGACGAAGAAGAGGAAGGACAGATCGCGCGCGGTCCGTGGCCCGTTTGGTAGGGTACTGCTCCAGCATTCGCCTGGTATTGATCGGAGAAACCACGGAAAACTACCGATCAGAGCAGCAGGCCGCTAGAATTCTCCTCCAGACAGCGACTGACTTCCACTTAGCTGAAAAGCTAGTGTCGAAAACCCTGCTGCCCTCAAACAGTGACATCAGTTGATGCACTGTTCCCGGTACCGTGCATTCGCAGCGGGGGCCCGTGGCCATATGGCCTTCCCTTGGCGTCCCCTGTCTCGCAGGGTCCCCAACGCAAGCTTCGAGTTCTGTCGCGTTACGGTCTTTTCACTACCACCCCGGCGCTCGCCCGCTGCTGGCAATTGCGCTTTATTTGTTGCCTGCAAGGCCGTTACGGCCCCAATGGCGCTCCCTGCGGCGTTATGTGCAGGGTTATAAATGCTTAGAAATGCGTGGGCCCGCGCCAGCAACGGCACGTCTTGATCGTGTTTTATGTCTTTAATACATATGCAGGGCTTCCTACACGACTGTATAATATAATTCGGGACGATGTGTCTTTTACTAACAGAAGTTGCCAGCATCGCTAAATGACTGCTCAACTCGGCTTGTAAGGCTTTATTAATGGAATGCATCAACACAATTACTTCTGGGTTTAGAGCGGGCTTTTACGTAACTCTATCCCGAGGAGAGGCGTTCAGCGGAGTACCTCGAACGAGCTGTTGTAATGCAATGTTAATGAGTCTCTATTACTGTCTCTAAGATACTGCTTTCGGAGAATCAACTTAATGATGTGCTATTGGAACAGGGCTATAATGCACATAATTGATGGAGAAACAATAATAAAATGTGTAAACCTTGCCCAAGGGAAATTATAAATCATCCTCTTCATATTTATTTACAGTTCAATGTTAACTCACACAAAAATAAATGTACAATAATGATAATAATAACTATAATGATATAATAATGTGTAATAATAAATAAATATAACTATAATGTACTATAATACTCGTATAATTTGCACGTTTTGAAAGAAACATTTCTAGCACTACATACGTTCCTAATTCATAAAGCACATACCCGTATGTACAAGAAAATAAAATAATTAGAACAATTGTTAACACACCCACATAGTTTTACATTTCAATTCCTATTATTTATAATACATTTCTTCAAAATTATTTTCCTTGCAAGAGACATCAAGTACAACTACGACATAAAAAATACATCTTTAGGGATATTATTAAATTGGAGCAACTGATCGAAGACAACAATTTGTTCTCTCACTGTGAATCATTATTTATGGCTTTTGGATATATTATCAATAATATTTTTTCGAAAGGGCGTCTACATCGGTTAGGCGGAAGAGCAGGCCCTATGGCCTGAGCCTCGCCATTAATAAAGACATTATTATTATTATTATTATTATTATTATTATTATTATTATATTATTACATCAGTAAAGAAATTCGAGAATTAATCAGGTGGATCTGAAATCACTAGGATATTCATAGCTATTGGAACATTTGGATGTAACACCTTTTCGAAAATACGCGTTCGCCAGCCCTCTAACAAACTGCGCCGTATGGAACGAAGGCTGAGTTCGTGACGACGCACAGATGAATAACTTATGACACTGAGACCATCTAAACAGAAGTAAGCATTTCGGTTAAGAGTAAAGGACACATAAAACCAAAAGCGATATAAAAGATTCACTAATTTGCTGTGAAAATAAATAATGTTTCGCAATGATTCTACTAACATTTTAGATTACATAAAGCCTTAGAAAATTAACACAGTTGAAAAATTAAAATATATATCAAACGGAAATTATATAATACGTAACGCCCGGAGGTCATTCTACCATAGCCTGAGTAACTAAGGAGACAATTGGCAAATCACATGAAATAAGGCGGTGAATACAATCCTCCCTACGTGTCAAGATTTTGCCACAAGTCTCTACAGAAAAGAACACTCCCATGAACCCATTGTTCGTAACAGCAGTAGCGAGGTAGGCAGTGCTTATGTCTCTTACTCTAAAAGACGTGATTTCGATTCCAACGCGCGGAATCGTTTTCCAACCGTTCACCGGATAGCAGATACCTCAGTGAGAGGTAAAACTAATCGTTTTCAATTCGCTTAATGCACAGTGCCACTTCAAAAGCAGTCTCGGTAACGCAGTAGGCCTCATACTCTTCACGTCGTACGTTCGACCCTCACCCAGAAGACCATCATTCATTCACCACATGGTGGTTTCCTCAGCAAAAGAGGAAACTTTCGAACCATAGCGGTAGCGCAGTAGGCAGCGCGTAAGTCTCACAACCTTAAGGTCGTGAGTTCGATCCTCACCTGGGGCATCGTTTTCCATTCTTCCGCCGCGTGGTGCTTTCCTCAGCGAGAGGATAAACCAACCCTTGCACAGCCTCGGTAGCGCAGTAGGCAGCGCGTAAGTCTCATAATCTTAAGGTCGTGAGTTCGATCCTCACCCGGGGCATCGTTTTCCATTCTTCCGCCGCATGGTGGTTTTCTCAGCGAGAGGATAAACCAACATTTCCACAGCCTCAGTAGCGCAGTAGGCGTAAGTCCATGGGTTCAGGTCAGACATCTCCACGCGGCGCGCTTCATTTTTCGCATGGTGGTTGCTTCAGCAAGAGGATAAACCAACCCTTACACAGCCTCGGTAGCGCAGTAGGCAGCGCGTAAGTCTCATAATCTTAAGGTCGAGTTCGATCCTCACCCGGGGCATCGGTTTCCATTCTTCCGCCGCATGGTGGTTGCTTCAGCAAGAGGATAAACCAACCCTTGCACAGCCTCGGTAGCGCAGTAGGCAGCGCGTAAGTCTCATAATCTTAAGGTCGTGAGTTCGATCCTCACCCGGGGCATCGTTTTCCATTCTTCCGCCGCATGGTGGTTGCTTCAGCAAGAGGTTAAACCAACCCTTGCACAGCCTCGGTAGCGCAGTAGGCAGCGCGTAAGTCTCATAATCTTAAGGTCGTGAGTTCGATCCTCACCCGGGGCATCGTTTTCCATTCTTCCGCCGCATGGTGGTTCCTTCAGCAAGAGGTTAAACCAACCCTTGCACAGCCTCGGTAGCGCAGTAGGCAGCGCGTAAGTCTCATAATCTTAAGGTCGTGAGTTCGATCCTCACC
>BLKR01006418.1:0-57762 GCA_011170035.1 Teleogryllus occipitalis
GGTGTGGGGTGGGGCGAGGCGGGGCGGGGCAAGGCGGGGCGAGGCGGGGCTAGGCGGAGCGAGGCGGGGCGAGGGGGGCGGGGGGGGCGGGGTGAGGCAGTTTTTTTCCAACTAAACACGTGAAGAATGTGCAGATTAGTGATAGTGTGAAAAATCATCACGCATACGGGCAACGTCGTGTATATCAGGTATCTAACAGATAATTGTAATAAATAAATGCCCGAGCAATGCGGAGTTGCTTAAGTTAGTGTTCTAAAAAGGAAACAAAATTCTTGATATGGGTTTTTTATTTAAATTAGGATTCAGTATATTTAGCCGGTTTGAGGTTCTGTCACAACGCGATTTTATTCAACCACCTACAAATTGTTCTATGAACCGCGAAAGCAAAACTGTTGTGCTATAAGCATAATATTGCAATTGTATTATATTTACCACAAATGACGTCCAGAGTGGCAAGTGTTATGTACTCGTAAACATCGAATGAAGGACTCTTCACATGCTTTCTCAGAGAATCTATCATAATTTCTGAGTTTCGATGAAATGTATCCACAAATTCCTCCAAAATCTTGAAATGGAATGCAGGCGTTATAATTTTTCTATGTTCCTTCCACTTAGTACCTGTAGATGCAAATGAACAAGAAAGTACGAATTAAAATAATTAATTTCAAAATGATTCGTTTTACTGCATTTGCAAATATTTACTACCTGTTGAAGTGAGTAAGCCGGTTCCAAGCCAATCATGTAAATATTTATAACTAAAATTTTTTGATATATTCGTATTGCTTTTCATGAAAACCTGAAGAAGAAAGACACAATCATGACAACAAAAGAGTTGAAAGCTTTGCACAAATATTTTAAATTACGTATATTTACGAAAAATGGAATTAAATCTCTTAATTATTCAGCCATTACGGATTCTCGAATCATATTTCGTGTTTCATGGCACCAGTGATGGCAAATTTTAGCAAAACTTTGATACATTAGCAAAAGGTTTTCGATATCGATGAAAACATCGACAAAAACATGGATGTTTAAAATATCCATGGTTTAAATATGACGAAACAGATGGTATTTTCCCATTCTTTTTCCATTTTTAAATATAATAATTAAATGAGATATATTTTATTGTTTCGTCATGTAAAAGAAAGATGTGTATAATGTTTATCGAATGTAAAGAAGAAAATAAAATATAAAGGACATTGTGTTTTGCTATATTTTTCCATTTATCCAATTTCATTCATAAATCATCGAAGTAAAATGTCCTCGTTCTAATGTGATAAAAATGTCAATATTAGTTTCAATAATATTCTGCTTTAAATTGGACTGAGATCGTAATTTTCTAATAATGTTCTTTGTAGTCAAGTTCAAAATACGATTCAACGATATTACCACGTACAAAATAATAATAAAAAGTAACAACACTGGTAAAAGTCGCGAATAGCGAACGGTTTCGTGCCGCCTGGAGATCGTCATGAGTGGCTTTAATTTGCTAGTGTTTCCTCACCTTCCCGCAAAGCAAACGCTGCAGTAAAGTGCTATCTTATAGATGTACAGAAGTAAGCAGGATGCGATGAGAAATCGTGAAGTAAATAACGATAAACGAGCTATGAAGAATTTCTGTTTGTACTTCCTTTTTTCCCCTCTACGTTCTGGAAAATTCTTTCTTTAATATTACGTTATTGCGCCAAAAAATGCCACAGGATGTCATAAACGCCTATTTTTAGACCAATTTTGAGTTGAAGTGTTGCATACATTCTGACGGTTAATATTTGGAATAATGATTGGGAAGAAAATTAGGAATAATGTAAATACAGTAATACACATACCTCTAAATGATGTGGTTTTGCCGTCATGATGCATACCTTGTGACCCAGCCAGATTTTTACGACACTTCCATATTGTTGCCAAAGTTTAATCATATTGTTCATGAACTCTGTGTAATTAAATTACAATGATTCATTTTTATCAATAAACAAATATTCGGATTTTTTAGCATCACAATACTTTGTTACCCAATTAACGAGCTATATTCCATAAACCAAAACAGACCAGGGCTTAGTTTTTAACCTTCAAACAAAATAATAAACATCTTTCGAGAAAAAGTGTTATCTCAAGTTTTAAGGTGAATTTAAAGATACATAGATTTTTACACCTCTCACTCTGCATTGACATCTTCAATAACATTTCTCTTATCTATTTAATCCTAAATATATACGACGTGAATGTTTGACGTGTTACTACTTGACCAGTAGTCATTACTTACCTAATCAGACGTGAATTAGGAAGAGCGAGAGAACAAGGAACATTCAATACTTCTGCGTCAATGTGTAGACCTATAGCATACAATATCAATGTTTTGAACCTTGCGAAAGTTACTCCAAGGAACGCAGTCAATAGGAACGGAAAAATTAAAAAGGCGCTTCCTTAGGAATATGTTTCAATAACAATCAATATGTAACAATTGATCTGTTTAAATAATAAACTATTATTCACAATTTTTGTAATTAACGCAAATTTCAGGTTATTAAAGAATAATTAAAGCAGTTATGGCTTTATTTCATTTATTGAAGGGATCGGGGCAACTTAACGATAACCCTCCTTTCACGTATCCAAATTACAAGCAAATTCACGAATTAGCCTAATATATATATATATATATATATATATATATATATATATATATATATATATATATATATATAGGCAATTAGTTAGGAAGCGCATGGACCGAATATTAAGTGATAGTTTGGGAATGTTGATTTATGTTAACCAGGGATATATATATATATATATATATATATATATATATATATATATATATATATATATATATATATATATATATCCCTGGTTAACATAAATCAACATTCCCAACTATCACTTAATATTCGGTCCATGCGCGCCGGCATTATTCGGTCCATGCGCTTCCTAACTAATTGACTTATCACGAGCGGACTGATACTATGATTCTTACAATGCCGCATAAGCATGACGGAGGCACTCATGTAACATAAACATTGCACCCATGCAAACATCTTACCGACAGGTCCGTTCCCAAATTCGGGAGCATTGCCGATGAGTGGGAGTGGCTTGGGGCCCGGCACGTGAGCGGTGAGCCTGGCGGCGCGGGACCAGTGAATCACGTACAGCGGCAGCAACAGCAACAACGCGAGCACGGCGGTGGCGACCGCGAGCAACACCGTGTCCCACATCTTCCAACGGCCAGACGCACACTGGCCACCGGGCTCGCGGGGTCTCAGAGGGACGGGACGGGACGGGACTCCACTTTCACTGCGGTCTGGCTCGCTCGCTAAAAAGGAAGACAGATTCACGTTCCCCCTCTCCTTTCCACTCCCACTACGGCGGCCACCGACGAGATTCTCAAGGCCATCATTGGAATCGCCACTCGCTCCCGGCAGCTGCAGTGTGCCTTACGCGTATCTTTCAATGACATTCATCAGCTCTACTGTTTTCTTTTTTTTTTTTTTTTTTCCATCATCACTATATTCATTTTACTCATACATTCACTCATTCCTATCTTTCATTTACTCATTCACACCTTTCACTTCCTCATTCATACCATTCATTTACTCATTCATACCATTCATTTACTCAGTCATACCATTCATTTACTCATTCAAAACATTCATTTACTTATTCATAACATTCATTTATTTATTCATACCATTCATTTACTTATTCATAACATTCATTTATTCGTTTATTCCGTTCATGTACTCATTCATACCATTCAATTACTTATTCAGACCATTCATTTATTCAGTCATTCCATTCACTCCCTTCAACAATTTATTTCCATTATTTATTCATCCTTTGATTCTATTCGTTCATTTAATTAATTTAATAAGATAGCTCAATAACTTAAAAGTATAAACCCACTAACAAACTGTGACGGCTCAGTGTGTGGGGAGGGGGCGGAGTTCTGAAGCTAAGCTGATGGCAATACCACTACTGGTATTTCCATCAGCTTCCATCAGCGTGACTGTATATATATATATATATATATATATATATATATATATATATATATATATATATATATATATATATACATACATACATACATACATACATACATACATACATTTATGGATCACGCAAAAATGAATAAACAATTCGACGGCGATGGAGATTCCATGCCCCGAAAAGATTTTCGATAGAGTAATATTTAGCGTAATTGCCATTTTCTTAAAAACAGCTCCAAACGTTTCCGTGAAAATTTGTATTAAGGACACGGTTTTACTCGTTTTTAATATTCTTAAAGTAATATTTCGGTTCTACTATTAGGAAACCGAAAAGTTGAGATAATGTCAAAAAAATTAACTTTGGGCGACGATAAATCGCAGCTGGCAAAATGTCGGAGGAAGACCGTAAAGCCAGTCGACACGAAAAAATTAGAAAACGTTACTATGAGATAGTCTGTGCCATTCTGTAGCGTCACTAGTTTACCTGAAATTTGTTTATAATCATTACTTGCAAGGTAGGACTCAATGAAATGAGTCAATGACGAATATTTATTATCTCATGTATTTAACAAGTAATTATGTTAAACAAAAACTAAACACAATTTTTAGCGTTTTAAGATAACCATGGAAATTGTTTTATCTGATCACTAAATAGTTTTACTTAAAACTATAATTTAAAATATGTATAAAAAGTTTACTTTCTCACAATCGCTACGGCGATAGAATGTTATGTAATACTGAGCGGAAAAAACGGCGAATTTTCGGCAGACTCTTATACAGGACCATGGTCACGAAAAAGTGGATATATCCATATGCTAAATTTAGAAAAAAATCCTTTAATACGTGGTGTAGCCAGAATCCATGTTTTGTGGGCCCTTGATACCAAAATGTCGATGGACGGCAAATCGTCTGTCTGTCCGTCTGTAAACAACGCTTGCGGCTAAATCTAAGCATTTTTTTTCCAAAATTCTTCAGATTTAGTAGATGTCGCTGCCGCTTGATTTGGAAACCGATATTTTATTTTCGGGGGTACTTTACATAAACACTAGGACATTTTAAATATTTTCAAAAAAACGCACCAAATATTTTTTAATTAAATTTTCTTGTCGCATAGTGTAAAGGACGCTTAAGAAAATGGTTCAGGTTTCATTTTAAAATCCTTGATTTTTCGAAAATTGCAAAAATTCACAATTTTCGTGGTTTTATTATAACTACAATTATGAGGGTAAACTTTTTCGAAAATATGATAATTTTTTGCGTACTTTTGCATGAAACAAACAATTTTAAAATTTTAAACATTTTCTCAGAAATAGATGAAAAAATGTTTCTTTTAATTTTTTACACGTATGTAGAAAAGAACGACTAAAAAGTTATCTCAATTTCGGCACACTCTGCATTTTCGAAAATTGGAAAAAGTTCCAAAATGGTAAATTCAAATTTCTCGCACTTCATGTTTGTATTTAAGTTTCGTTGAGCTTCCAAACTTCGTAATTATATCTTCCTGGGCTAGCTCATTTGGAAAAATTCATGCATAATGCATGTTTGGATATTTTTTTAAATTAACAGTTAAAACTGAGTGACGGCACTATAAGAAAAAGTGTATTCTGTGCAGATTATTTTAAATTCCTCGTGTGCGTACGTATATACTGAAACAAACTGTCTGATTTTACTTTTAAATCAAATATTTCCTCTGCTCTTTTAACATTATTAAATATAAATTCAACGTAACCCGTTCCAAATTTATATAAGAATATGGGCGCCAGGAAAAGATTACGTTAATTCCATTATTAAAATTACTCTTCAACTGCTATTTCCATTAAATTAATATCCGGCTAACTGGGTCGATGGGTCTTATAAGAAATAATCGCTATTGACTGCTAATAGCCGATTATTCGATCTGCCATCTGTACAGAATGGCCGAGGAATCTGAAAAGCAAATATACATTTCTAACTACTCTTTAGCTGGTATTGGCCAAATGAAAATCATCTTTTCTATTCACAGAAACTTGTAAGTTTATTCAATTTTCATTGGTAACAATACGAAACTTTCGGTCATGACCTTTTATTACGGTACCCGTCTTCGCGCGCTCTATGAACCGATGTCGCAGCGTAGAACCATTTTCAATCTTCCCCGGTGTCGATGGCTCCCGGTCCAAATACCATCTTCTTTTTTTCCGTTCTGGTACAAGTGTATTCAAGTCACTCATCCTCACCGCCTGATTAGATGATAAGACTTAATTAATATTCCTTTTAAAAGTTCCCAGTTCTTTCTACGCGTATACTTAAAATGTTAAAGTTCAGCTAACTATTATCTGCATCAAATACTCACAGTCCTGTTGCCGACAAATTCACCTAAGTTCACAATTCTAGCTGCTGCACTCGAAATATTTCCAAGTTCCAATTTCCACACCTTCCATCAACATTCTAAGTCCGAAAATCATACGCTCCAAAGTATGTTATTTATTTATTTTATTTATTTTACGTCAAAAAACAGTTAAAACTGTGTATGGCGTGCTATGGGGAAAAGTGAATTGTGTGCACATTTTCAAAATTCTGTGATCCCTACACTAAGTCATGTACTACTTAAATTTTGAAAAAAAAAACAACAAAACTCCCATGTAATAAAATCTATTTTTAAGGATAAATAAGCAATAAATGTTGGCTCTTATCCACGTTGTCCTTCGGAATAATACTTCCTGCCGCGACAACATGGAAACGATAATTTGAATAATTGTATTTCCCTCTGAATTCTAGAAGACGTGCACAGAAAATGAAGTTACATTTATGTCCAGAAGCAAAACAAGGGGCCATCTCAGCATTTGTTCAATGGATCAGGGAAACTGGACGAAAAACCTGAACGAGAATGGGGTCATTGACCCGGAGGCTGTAAGTACAATAGTTGTTACAGGTTGTTTATTTACATTTATACAGTCCAAATGGTAAATAATGCATTATGTATCATTGTTAAAATTAATGTTACTTTTCTTGTGATGCTCAGTATAGTCTCTAATTGTATAGAAACAGTTATGCAGCAGAAACGATTTCACTTGGGATTTAAACTTTTCTATCGAATTTAAGCGTTTAATGTCATCTGGCAAAGTGTTGTAAAATAATGTACCCTTTCCCTCAGATAAAGTGAAGACGGAACAGGCCATAAGTCTAATCCTTGATAGTGAAAAAAAAACAACAAGAAAGGTGTCTGTGGTGTAATAGGTAAGACGATTGCTGGGAAAACTTGAGTAGTTGAAATCGAATCTCATCCGTGGCGAATAATTTTTGAGGGTAGAAAACACTTTTGCGGTTAATAGTACAGTTATAATCATTCAAAACCTTTATATAAATCACAGAAAGAATGAGCTTTTCAGGTGCCACTACATATTTTTGTCTGTTAATGTCTTCAGGAATCAGGAATAAATTTGCCGCTATTGCGATTCTCATTTCAGAACGACTGCATTGCTGCGCGTGATAGTCTAACGTTATCGCAACTTTCATCTGTGACGTACTTCAACCTTCGCGATAGTCGGCGGAAGATAAGGCCGGGAACGACCTGCTAAAAGAGTTCTACAGAACTCAGTATTTTATTGAAAATATTTCTAACTAAAATGAGCTATGTAGTTGCGTGTGTTTTCTTCCTTTTGCATTTCTATTTGAAATTTGATGTCCTTGACACATGGAGTACATTTCTCTAATAAAAAAACCAAGTGCAATGAATATCAGGTTTTTATTGTTTTCGTAATAAGTGCGCCTGGAGGACAAGAGCAATGCTTGTGATAGCGTAGTGCGTTCGAGCACTACGCTGTGCACTACGCACCTCGAGACTAGAAGGGCCGAGTTCAAATCCTAGCAACATTAGCATATTTTTATCACCACATATACTATGTGTAAAGAGAGAATTATGTAATACTGCAGGAGAAAGTGTCGAAATGTGCATAGAAAAAACGTCTCTTGCATATTGCTAATTCGAAAAAAGAGGATTGTTGATCGTGTTCGTATATTACTTTTTATACACATGGCTGTCAAAACGATTGTTTTGAACCTGAAAAAGTGATTTTCGAGAAACCTCTTCGTCAGCCCGTCTACGTATGGATAATTCTTGAGCCTAAAGTAAACAGGATTTTCACCAAAATGGATATTCCTTGAACAATCTGGCTGATGTCACGAATCCTCGAATTTGAAACGAATCTTTCAATTTTGACGGTACTTTACACCAAAACCCATTATACTTTCAAAATTTTCTCAAAAAGAGCTCCAATTGTTTTTCTATAAATCTAGTCCTCGAAGCAAAAGACGTTTAAGAATGTCGTACGTCCAATTTTGGGCGAACAATCTGAACTTTGGAAAATTGCAAACAAATACTAACATTGTCGAAAAAAAATATTGACGCAAGATATTTTAGAGATTTTTTTCATCAAGAATTCTGTTTTTAAAACTAGATCTTGAATTAATGTAAATTAAACACTCTGAATTTTTAAGAACTGTAAATGCAAATGTTTCACTCTCTTTTTGCGTCGGGAAGGAGTAAATTCAGCTGTGTAACTGGTGGTGTAGGGGAAACGGGTCAGGCATGTTAGTTTTAAGAATCCGAGTTCGAATACCAGCGAGGAAAAAATCATTGCTGCTGAAATAAATAATTTTGCAAGTTTACGTAGGCCGTATTGTGTATTGCGTAGCTATTGCAAATAAGACGTGCTGTTTAAGCAGCTCTAGTTTTGTCTAAATAGTACGTATAGACACACTGTCTAAATAGTATTTATAGTAAGATAAACTTTATTTAGATGGGTAAACTTTGATTGAATATTCACTTTCATTGTCTAAAAGTCAAACTTGACGAAACTGAGATCAGTGTCGTAATAAGAGTTATTATGATACATAGATCCAGTGCTTTATTTTTTAAATTTTAGATGCCGGAACGCTCCTCAAATTGATTATTAATGTAATAGCAATAGTTATTTATATATAATATAATTTAATAATTATTCCTGAGGTACCGGAACGGATTCCGGCAGAAATCAAGCCCTGCATATCTATAATTCATTAATACCAAAAATAATAATTTGCGTACTGCAAGTAGTATTAGAACAAACCCATGGTATAAGAATTGTCAACAAAGTACTGTAAAATGTCATTTTTTCGTAGGACAAGAAGGCAAATTTAAATAAAAATTATAGTTCACTTGAATTTTGACAAATTGCGTCTAACTTTCTATGATATTCAAATCGTAATTGTATTACAATATTCAATTGGTTATCAATTTCGGCTTAAGAGCCTTGTTTGATAATTCTCCAATTTCGTATTGTAATAAGATGAATTAACCTTTTATTGATAATTTTACTTTTCAAAATTTTCATTAATTTGCATGTTTAAATATATTTATCACATGTAGTTACATGTTTATTAAACAAGGTGGCATTATAAGAAGCAAGAAACATTGGTTTTCATTTGATGATTCAACTTCATCAATCACTCACAATTACTTTAATTTTCTCTGCTTGTCAGATTGTGTTTTAATCTCAAACCTCCGATGAACACACAGATTAAAATAACATCTTAGATTTTTCAGCATTTTACAAATAATAACGTGAATAAATGCATATATTTATTGAATTGTTTTATAATAACCTGAAAAACATTCGTTTTATATAGGTTATTGGGATGTTGAAAATATCGAAATAGTAAACACAATGTTAAACGGAGGTTTTTAACATTCATTACTTGATATTTTCCTTAGAGGTAGATTTTATTGGTTAAACCTTTTCAACGATTGATCATGAGATACCTTGAATGGTCCGTTTTCTTTTGAAAAACCGCTACGTCCTTCCTGTACAGATGGTCGTGCAAAATTCAAGGTTTCGGGAGTTTCATAGAGTGGAGAGTAGCGTCCAAAAAACCACCTTCGAATTCTGCCGATATTTGTGGGGTTGAAACTGAAATGTAGTATGTGTTGGGAAGATAATATAACTTGACCACCAAGTTCGTTCTAAGTATTTTCACTAGAAAATGCTACGTCATAGATATTTACAGAACTGTAAACATTAACGCTAATTCACTTTGAATTGTTTTAACAAGTTTTTTATTTATTTTAGTGGTAAAAAATGTTTTTTCTAAGCACGTATCTTTGTTATATTTTAAGATACTCCAATACTTCAATTTTAAGAATGTATTTATTTTCAACCATTTAGGAATTCACGAAATTTCATTGAAATGTTTGTCAATCATAAAAATGTTTTAAATATAATTATTAATATATTTTAAAAGTATGTATTAACAATTCAAAGAAATATAATTTTGTAGAAGCTAGCAATAGGCTGTCTGTTAGTAACGATTGACAAGAAAAGTTCCAAATATTTATTTATAGACAGTCAAATTATAAAATTTTATTATTTCATATTAAAAACATACATCGTTTACAAGAATTTTCGGCAACGTTTCGGAGGTGAGGTGTACCTCCATCATCAGGCTACGAACTACGAACTAAATGACTACGAACTAAAAACCGAGATGTGTTGACACCATTCTGAGGTCAAGTCTAAAACAGGCATTAAAAGAAATATTAGAATAGGTGTCTAATTAGTTGGACTATAAAAAATTAAAACACAGTTGAGGTAAAAAAGTTAAAATGTTAGAATAACTAATCTGATCTAAAACAGACATTAAAAGAAGTTATTAGAATATGTGTCTAATTGGTTGAACTATTAAAAGATTAAAAACACAATATATAAGGTAAAACAGTAAAATGTTAAAATGATGCTATAAAAACTAAATAGAACAAAACAAAAGAGGCAAGTGCACAGATGAGAAAGTCCAGTACTCACAACTGAGAAATCACCCATTGCTGCTGGAGGTGCGGGAGTTCCGACTACGGAGGTCGTAACGGCAGGAATGACGAGGTTGTGTGTGAGTAATGGGAGGGGGAATGGTGGGAAGAAGGGGTGGGGGGCGGGGAGGCTGGGTGGGGGGCTTGTCAAAAGAAACGGAAGAATGGCTACGTAAAAAATATGGACATGGCGGGTTCTTTGGATTTAAAGGAGGAGGTTGAATTTGGAGCACAGAAATCCCATTGTTGGTATTGAGTTGCTCGTCTAGGTTTTGTTCGTGAACGAAGCTTCCATCATGAACACTGTCAGTATTGACAAGATCAGAATATCTATTGGATTTATTTTTGAACTTAAACAGTATCGAGTCGTAACTTTTAGAAAAGAGGTTGCATTCCAAATTGGAATTCATGGATATGTTTGTTTTAATAAAAAGGGATTCAAGTATCAATCTGGAGTTCCAGTTGGGTTCTATGGCTAAGATGGAAGGGTTATCAAAATCAATAATGTGGTCATGGTTAATGCGATGAGCTGTTAGGGAATTTTGTTTTTCAAAAGGAAGTCTTATGTTATTTTTGTGTTCCTTGACCCGGTCACATAATCTCCTCCGAGTTTGTCCTATGTAGGCTAGTTCACATTGCGTACATTGTAATGCATAAACGGTGTTGAGTTTGTGTAACTTTGGTATAGGATCTTTAAGATGACGAATAAAGTTTGATTTGTGAATAATAGTATTGACGAATTTAATGTCAGGAAAATTGTTGTAAAGTTGTCTTTTTATTTTATTATTAATGTTATGGACAAAGGGTAAAGAAAATATTACCTTATCTGAATTGGTGGGAATGGCTTGGGTTACATCTACTGGAAGAATGGCATTGACAGAAGAACTTTGAGCAAGTTGTTTCAGTTTTTGACAAACAAATTTAGAAATAAAATTAATGGGGTAAGAGTTCCTAAGCAGAAGTAAAAATATCTTGTGGATAATTGCCGGATAGAAAATTGAATTGGACAGATTAATTGTTCTTTGTACAAGATTCTTCACAAGGGCAATTTTCATTGAGGTGGGATGATTGGATTGAAAGTTAAGAATGATGCCCGCATATGTGGGTTTGGTGTACCACTTAGTGAGGCAAAAATTAGGAAATCTGAATATGGTAATGTCGAGAAAGTTGATGGTGCCTTCGACTTCCTGTTCAAGCGTAAACTTTAAATTTGAATGATAGGAGTTAAATTTTTGAAGTACATTCAGAACTTGGTCATGCTGCACCACAAGCAATGTGTCATCAACATACCGTGTGAAAAATTTTAAATCCAAAGATGAGAGGACGTCAGTTTCTAATTTTCGCATAGAAATTTCACATAAGATAGAGCTTAGAACGCCTCCAATAGGACATCCTTCATTTTGAGAATACAGATTATGATTAAATAAAAAGGTTGTATTGCGTAAGATTAATCTGACTGCCAAAATAATCTCGGTTTTGGGTAAATTGGAGGTCTTGTATTTTACCTGGGATGTCAATAACTCTTCTAAAGTAGAAAAAATTAGTTGATGGGGCATGGACGGGTACATTTGGGCTATGTCCAACGAAATGAATGTATCCTGAGGGGTTAAATGAATAAGTTTTAATCTGTTGACGACATCACTACTATTTTTCGCATTATTTTGGTAATCCGGTTGTAAAAAGGTTTTGAGAACATCATTTAGAAATTTAGACAATTTATAGTCTGGTGAAGAAATACTGGAAACAACAAGTCTGAAAGGAGTTCCGGGTTTGTGGACCTTGGCAAAGCCATATGCTCTGGCAATGCCAGGTACAGAGGGATACAACGAACGATAGGTAGAAAAGGTAATGTACTTTCTTCACTGGCTTTTCAGCCATTTCTTTAAGACATTTTGAATTTTAGAGAGGTAGATTCTAGAGGGATCTCTATGAATTTGTCTAAAATTATCACCTGACTTTAAATTTTCTTCAACCTTGGCGTAATAAGAGGAGTTTTCAATGAGTGCGACAGCGCCACCTTTGTCTGTGGGAATGACAACTAAATCTGGATGGTTCTTGAAAAATTGTTTAGTGTGTAACAAATCTCGGTGTATTGCATTTTGTTGTTGATTTAACTTGACGGGATTATTGACACAATTGGAAATGGAAATGACAAGAATGTTCCTGACTTCTTCTCTTTCGGACTGTGTAATTCGTTGTAAGTTGGTTTCGACGGATTTGATAAGTTGAAAAGAGGTATGCTGTTTGTCTTTGTTGGTAAGAGGAAAAGAAAATTTTTGACCTAGAGACACTGTTCTTTGGACGGCCACAGGAATTTCAATTGAAGTTAAGTTGTAGAACTTAGGGCCGAAGGTCTCCTCGGCACCTTGTTGATCGTGGACGGCAAAGTGATATTGATGTTTATTCAAAAATAACCTCTGAAACTTATCAGATTTGTTACGACTCTCGAGCATAAAAATTCTTTTCAGTTTTGACATTTGTGTGTCATAAAAGAAGTAGAGGACATCGGGAGGTAAGAACATTTTCAGGGTGAGTTCAGTCTTGTTTAAAGTGATTTGTAGCTTTCTCAGTAAATAATACTTGTGAGAAATAGGTAAATTCAATAGCTGTCTGTTAAATTTAGTCGTATGTCTATAAAACTGTTTGGTATATTTAGAAGAATTAAAACTCACGATTTTTGTGCAGTTTGCAATGAATTTAGGCATTAGATCATGATGTTTACAACTAGAGAGAAAATTGATTTGAGCCTAGATCTTCCTATACTGTACACTTACCTTGATCCAAGTCTTGATGAGGTGCGCCGAAGGTCCTTGGAGATTGCCGATGAATGATGTGGTGGGTGGTTGTGGAAGGTTGGAAGTCTTGATGAGGTGTGCCGAAGGTCCTTGGAGACTGCCGATGAATGATGTGGTGGGTGGTTGTGGAAGGATGGCCTCCATTATCAAATAACCACACTTTTGGAACTCGTGGTGATAAATTATAGAAGCTAGCAATAGGCTGTCTGTTAGTAACGATTGACAAGAAACGTTCCAAATATTTATTTATAGACAGTCAAATTATAAAATTTTATTATTTCATATTAAAAACATACATCGTTTACAAGAATTTTCGGCAACGTTTCGGAGGTGAGGTGTACCTCCACCATCAGGCCGTGGCCTTACATTGATATTACATACGTTGGGGAAACGTTGACTACGAACTAAAAACCGAGATGTGTTGACACCATTCTGAGGTCAAGACTAAAACAGGCATTAAAAGAAATATTAGAATAGGTGTCTAATTAGTTGGACTATAAAAAATTGGCGCTGTCGCACTCATTGAAAACTCCTCTTATTACGCCAAGGTTGAAGAAAATTTAAAGTCAGGTGATAATTTTAGACAAATTCATAGAGATCCCTCTAGAATCTACCTCTCTAAAATTCAAAATGTCTTAAAGAAATGGCTGAAAAGCCAGTGAAGAAAGTACATTACCTTTTCTACCTATCGTTCGTTGTATCCCTCTGTACCTGGCATTGCCAGAGCATATGGCTTTGCCAAGGTTCACAAACCCGGAACTCCTTTCAGACGTGTTGTTTCCAGTATTTCTTCACCAGACTATAAATTGTCTAAATTTCTAAATGATGGTCTCAAAACCTTTTTACAACCGGATTACCGAAATAATGCGAAAAATAGTAGTGATGTCAACAGATTAAAACTTATTCATTTAACCCCTCAAGATACATTCATTTCGTTGGACATAGCCCAAATGTACCCGTCCTTGCCCCACCAACTAATTTTTTCTACTTTAGAAGAGTTATTGACATCCCAGGTAAAATACAAGACCTCCAATTTACCCAAAACCGAGATTATTTTGGCAGTCAGATTAATCTTACGCAATACAACCTTTTTATTTAATCATAATCTGTATTCTCAAAATGAAGGATGTCCTATTGGAGGCGTTCTAAGCTCTATCTTATGTGAAATTTCTATGCGAAAATTAGAAACTGACGTCCTCTCATCTTTGGATTAAAAATTTTTCACACGGTATGTTGATGACACATTGCTTGTGGTGCAGCATGACCAAGTTCTGAATGTACTTCAAAAATTTAACTTCTGTCATTCAAATTTAAAGTTTACGCTTGAACAGGAAGTCGAAGGCACCATCAACTTTCTCGACATTACCATATTCAGATTTCCTAATTTTTGCCTCACTAAGTGGTACACCAAACCCACATATGCGGGCATCATTCTTAACTTTCAATCCAATCATCCCACCTCAATGAAAATTGCCCTTGTGAAGAATCTTGTACAAAGAACAATTAATCTGTCCAATTCCATTTTCTATCCGGCAATTATCCACAAGATATTTTTACTTCTGCTTAGGAACTCTTACCCCATTAATTTTATTTCTAAATTTGTTTGTCAAAAACTGAAACAACTTGCTCAATGTTCTTCTGTCAATGCCATTCTTCCAGTAGATGTAACCCAAGGCATTCCCACCAATTCAGATAAGGTAATATTTTCTTTACCCTTTGTCCATAACATTAATAATAAAATAAAAAGACAACTTTACAACAATTTTCCTGACATTAAATTCGTCAATACTATTATTCATAAATCAAACTTTATTCGTCATCTTAAAGATCCTATGCCAAAGTTACACAAACTCAACACCGTTTATGCATTACAATGTACGCAATGTAAACTAGCCTACATAGGACAAACTCGGAGGAGATTATGTGACCGGGTCAAGGAACACAAAAATAACATAAGACTTCCTTTTGAAAAACAAAATTCCCTAACAGCTCATCGCATTAACCATGACCACATTATTGATTTTGATAACCCTTCCATCTTAGCCATAGAACCCAACTGGAACTCCAGATTGATACTTGAATCCCTTTTCATTAAAACAAACATATCCATGAATTCCAATTTGGAATGCAACCTCTTTTCTAAAAGTTACGACTCGATACTGTTTAAGTTCAAAAATAAATCCAATAGATATTCTGATCTTGTCAATACTGACAGTGTTCATGATGGAAGCTTCGTTCGCGAACAAAACCTAGACGAGCAACCCGATACCAACAATGGGATTTCTGATCTCCAAATTCAACCTCCTCCTTTAAATCCAAAGAACCCGCCATGTCCATATTTTTTACGTAGCCGTTCTTCCGTTTCTTTTGACAATCCCCCCACCCAGCCTCCCCGCCCCCCACCCCTTCTTCCCACCATTCCCCCCCTCCCATTACTCACACACAACCTCGTCATTCCTGCCGTTACGACCTCCGTAGTCGCAACTCCCGCACCTCCAGCAGCAATAGGTGATTTCTCAGTTGTGAGTACTGGACTTTCTCATCTGTGCACTTGCCTCTTTTGTTTTGTTCTATTTAGTTTTTATAGCATCATTTTAACATTTTACTGTTTTACCTTATATATTGTGTTTTTAATCTTTTAATAGTTCAACCAATTAGACACATATTCTAATAACTTCTTTTAATGTCTGTTTTACATCAGATTAGTTATTCTAACATTTTAACTTTTTACCTCAACTGTGTTTTAATTTTTTATAGTCCAACTAATTAGACACCTATTCTAATATTTCTTTTAATGCCTGTTTTAGACTTGACCTCAGAATGGTGTCAACACATCTCGGTTTTTAGTTCGTAGTCAACGTTTCCCCAACGTATGTAATATCAATGTAAGGCCACGGCCTGATGATGGAGGTACACCTCACCTCCGAAACGTTGCCGAAAATTCTTGTAAACGATGTATGTTCTTAATATGAAATAAATTATAAAATTTTATTGACTGTCTATAAATAAATATTTGGAACTTTTCTTGTCAAATATAATTTTGCAATGAAATTTCTTTGCGGATGACATGTCATCTGTCGAATAAGGTAGTTTAGCCTTGGCCAGTCATTTAAGAATTTGCTATGATATTTCACATTGCAATGGAGGTTCCCTAGTGAATTTCTGTTGGTTAACGTTAGAATTTAATTTTACTGAGTTTATAAACAACAAATATTTTAAAATTCGCATTGATACTTAGGAGGTCAGCTAACATTGTTTAATTTTGTAACAAAAATTCTGTTTGCATGCACTTACTAATCTAGAGGAAGAGAGAATGTAACACGATTTCACATGCACTCGCATATCTATATTATAACATAAAACATCAAATTAACAAATTTAGAACGATGATCCTGAATTATTGAATGATAAATTGAATTGAAAATATTAACATAAAGTTATATATGTTAATTTAGAAATATCTATACTTGCGTAAATGAAGTAGTATTTTGTGATGTGTGATTCTACTCATGTGATCTTCCAAAACACAAAATTGAATATTTCTGTATTTGAAAACCTTAACACTACATTCATCCAATCCAGTGCAGTTTATATTTTTTATTTTATTTAATAGTTATTACAAGTTACATAGTTATTACAAGTTACATAGTTATTACAAGTTATTACATACAAATTAGAGAACGTGATGCTAAGTGGCTAGGCCGAAGGCCTGTAAGCCATTGCAATACCTACAGTCTACCGCGTTCTAACCTTTCGTATTCTGGTATTCACCCCAAATGGTCTTTTCATCGCATCAATGCCGCGGAAAAGAGACCATAAGGCACGGCTGAGGAAAAAAACCCTGAAGGGGGAAAAACCTGCCGTCAGAAGCCGAGTACATGCTAATCTATCCGGTTTTTAAACTATTTATTTATTTGGCGCGGGCGTCAGGCATTCTCCTTCCAGTGTTTGGCCTCCTCAGCACCTGAAAACAAACAGCACCACAGAAAATCGTCCGCACCAACGCCTCTGCCCTAACATTTCCGATTCCCACTTCCCTTCGCCCCCTAATGTGTTTTATTTTAACCTTTTCCTTTTATTTTATTTTAATTTAATTTTAATTTATTTAATTTATTTTAATTATTTTAAGTTAATTTTTTTATTGACTTATTTATCTACTCATACTTAACAATTGACTACAACTTATGATACATAACTTACTAACTTAATTATTGTTAGTTTATTGACTTATTATTTATTTCTCCGCAGTCTAGGCTCTGCTCGTACTAACCAGTGCTGTTTTCCCACTCCCTAATTTCAGTTTCTCTAATGGTCCGAACCTTTCCTAGAAATGTTCCTAATTCTTTCATGAAGTTAGATCTTTTATCACCTAAAATGTTTTGGCCGAGCGTTACGTTCCTATGTTGAAAGTAGTAATTTCCCATTCCCATCCATTTTCCTCTCCAAGTTTCGGTCGCACATCAAATTAAAAGGATGTGGATGCAGTCTTCCCTATCGCCGCAAAGCACACAGATGCCATTACCATTAGAGTCCTTTAATCTACGTTGTATCCACCCCCCGACCCTGAACCAAGCGTATCCCCCTCTTGCGTCCTTTCACAGTGTGTGTACGTAACGTTCGCACCCCCATAACGGACTCGCGTGAATTTGCGCAACTAGCGAACGTTTTTCGGCCGTTGATGCCAGGATCTCTTGCCTTTTAATATCCGCAAGTCTATCCGAAATTAGCCGTTCTATCTCACGTGTTCCCCTATTTCCCACCATCTCCGGAGAAACGTCTCCCAGACCTGCACGTTCCAGTAGCAGTTTAATTTTATACGACCAGTGGCTTCCCTATTGGCTTCCCTGTAACTGCACTCGAAAACATCTATGTATAAGTGTGTCAGCCTGTTCACCTGTTAATTTAATCCAATGTTTAATGGGTTTCATTTTAAAATCCTTCCAAATTCCTGCACTACCGACCTCTCTTAGGACTCCGGCATTTGCTGCGAATCTAGAGACTCCGAGAATTAATCTGAAATAATCTGTTTCGATGCTTTCTAATCGATCTATCCTATCAACTCCTCAGATTTCTGCCCCATAATTCATTGCTGGGAGAACTAGCGATTTAAACATTGTATCGCACACCTTTAAAGGCAATTCCGGAACCCTGCGCACTGCGCAAACGATTTCTTTGAGCGCAATTCTTCCTTTACTGTGCGCCGCCACTATGTGATTATTCCATCCCCCATTCATGGAAAATTTTGCCCCAAGATATGTAAATATTTTGACCCGGTCGATCTCCTCCTGAGCGTAATACCATTTCTCTTTGTTACCCCAGGTAAATCCATTCTTGAAGACAACTACTTTCGTTTTTTGAATATTTACTTTTAGTCCCCATGTTTCACTATACGTTTCTAGGATATTTAAACTTTTCTGTAAGCCATCAATAGTCTCCGAACATAAAACTAAATCATCAGCGTATAGTAGTGCGGGAATGTACAAGCCCTCAATTTCCGGCGCAGATGTATCCGCTTCCTGTAACCACGTCAATAAATCGTTTATAAATAAGATAAACAATAGCGGTGAGAGAGGACAGCCCTGTCTTACTCCTACTGTCGATTTTATTTTTCGCGTTGTACTTCCATCACTGCACCTGACACAGAAATTTACGTCTTCGTACAGGCTCTGCAACACTTTTAAAACTTTACGTGGGACGCCTAGCTCATTTAGTTTTTGCCATATAGCTTCCCTATTGATAGAGTCAAAAGCCTTTTCGAAATCTACAAAACTGCAATATAAGTGGCCCCGTTTACGCGCAAGCGCCTGTTTTACTAGGGTATCTAACACAAAGATATTGTCGGTAGTCGCAAAGCCTCTCCTAAAGCCTGCTTGCAATTCTGATATTTTACTGTACTTTTCCGCCCATTCACTCAGTCGCCCGTTGAGTATTTTACAGAATAGTTTGCTCAGCGCTGGTAACAGACTAATTCCGCGATAATTTTGTGGGCAATTCGTATCCCCTTTATTCCGGTTGGAGGATCGCTGTACTCCAAGTTTCTGGATACGATCCGGAATCAACTATTGCATTAAATAAATTCAGAATACTCTCTGGGTCTACCGGTTGGAGGATCGCTGTACTCCACGTTTCTGGATACGATCCGGAATCAACTATTGCATTAAATAAATTTAGAATACTCTCTGGGTCTATGTGCCACAATTCCGAAATAAATTTTGTCGGAATGTCGTCCGCGCCGCCTGCTTTCTTATTATTCATGGCTAGCATAGCCCTGTTTACTTCATTCCAGGTTATAGATTCGTCTAATTCAGTGCAGTTTATAGCAAACAGCTAAGCAATATGTTTCCCTATTTTTTAATGGTAATGGTTAAACAAGAGGAACAAATAGTTTCTGACTCTCCGTGTTAACAGGGGACTTTAAAGAAATTAATAATACAGTTATTCGGTTGCTCAACATCCCTTTGATAGAAAAACAGAAACACTTGTTTGGACGTAATGCACCTTGAAAAATTTTTTTTTATAATCAATTTCTTTCCTATTTGATAAATATATCGACTTGCAAATTGTAGAACTTAAAAGAGAATATAAAAACTAAATAAAAGTTATGCTCATACTTCATACTTACCGTAAAAATACGAATTTAGCATAATTAAATTGGCCACAGAATTTGTTTACAAGCAAGTGCATTTTAAGCGTATGTGGCAGGCAAAAGCGCGGCATTGGAAAACTGTTTTTTCAGTATGCCCATCCCACGCTATTCTGCTAACGCGAATGAATTAAGCGCAAACAAATGGGGTCTACTAAGATGTTAATTTCTTATAAACAATTACATATATCTCGAGAACGAGATATAATAGCACCGAACGGATTCCGGAATTTTGCATCACATTTAAACGCCATTCAGATTAGACAATAAAAAATTAGCAACAATTGCAAATTTATAAACAATTTCCAAATTTGGCAAATCTAAAGGGCGGAGAGTCTCCCGATGTCCCAGAACCAAAAACCGCGAATTAACAATTTTGCAACAATTTATAATTTTATAAACAAATTCGAAATATGCGTTAGAACGACCGGGAAGGCTCCGAAAATTGTGCTTGAAATGAATATCTCAAAATAGCAGTTTGACAGGAGTTACAAATCGATTACTAAAAGTTAGAATAATTGTTGCTAAAATGATAAATATTTACTGGTCTATTGACAATCATTCTGGACGGAAAACCCCGCTTAGAAATATTTTTTTCGTCGTGGCGTACGCGCAGGCAAACTATCTCCTTCGGCAGGGAAATATGACGATATTTCCGTCTCGAACGTAAACGAACTAGGCCCTCCCCCTGAGACAGCGTTCTTTCTGCCCCTTGGGATGTTGCACCAATCACAGACAACTGTGGTTCTACCTTCTAGCGATTGGTCAACGCGTCCCTCCCGCTGCCCTCCCCCAGGCCGAGGGGTGTCCAAGTTTGTCGGCGCGGTGTGGAAGATAGAATTTTGCCGGCCACTTTATCTGAGGGAAAGGGTACATGTGAATTTTTTGTTATGAGCTGTTGATACTGTCACCTGATGAATATGATTTCTACGTCGAGTGTTATAGCAATAGACATCAGCATTTTCTGAAAATATATTCCCACCATTGAGCAAGTCATTTTTGACAAAAAACCACTGATTCATAAATAAAAAGACACGATAATGGTAAAATTCATAGATTAATGAAGAGAGGCTTACATGAATCACGTGGGTGGGATTTGGTTATTTTTCGTACAATTCGTTTTTGTAATCTAAAAGTCTGGGAGCTATAAGATGTATTTCCCCAGAATATTATGCCATATCTCAGGCGGGAATGAACATTCGCGAAGTATACACAACGAGCAGTATGAAGGCTGACAATTTGCAAGAATTCTGAACGCGTAGCATAATGAACTTAATTTTGTGTTCAATTCATTTAAATGGACGTTCCATTTAAAGTTTGACTGAATTGAGAGACCTAAAAATGTTGTTGCCTTAACATCAGTCAATGGTACACCGTTCATTTTCAATGGAGGAGAGAATTGTTTATTTGAAATGGAGAACTGCATTAAAACCGTTTTCTTTTCGTTTACTATTAATTTGTTATTTCGGAACCAATTTGAAAATCTGATATTGTACTATTTACGGTTTCTTTATTGCAAAGGATGTTCGTATCATCCGCAAAGAGAACCGTTCTTACGTTTCGAATCGTCGAGGGCATATCGATTACGTAAAGTAGGAACAGAATAGGGCCTAAAATCGATCCTTGAGGAACTCCCCGTGCAATGGGCAAAGAGTCGGAAAGGTGCGTACGTGATGTTTCATCATTCCAGTATGGTATTTCCACTCTCTGAGATTGTTGTGAGATCGATCTGAGATTCCATATGAAGGTAATTTTGAAAGTAAAATGTCATCATCAATGACGTCAAAAGCTTTTGAGAGATCTAAAAATAATCCAATAGGTGTCTCATTTTGATCCAATGATGAGACGACATCTTTAAGAAAAGAAAATATAGCTGTTTCCGTTGATTTTGATTTTCTAAATCCATGTTGGCAATCTGAAAGCGGGTGCTGTTTACTGAGAAAGGTTTCCATTCGTACGTAAAAAAGTCTCTCCAATATTTTTGAACAAACTGGTAGAAGAGAAATGGGCCGATAATTTTGAATTTCATTTTTGTTGCCTTTTTTGAAGAGCGGCTTAATTTGAGCTGTTTTGAAAATATCTGGAAACGTTCCGGTGCATAACGATGAATTAAATATGTGAGTTAACGGTTGTATAATGGCATACGCACAGGTCTTTAACAAAGCATCTGGGAATTCATCTAAACCGGACGAATATTTATTTTTTAGTTTACCAATTATTTTGAGAATTTCATAGGAAGAAGTCTAAAATTTTGGGTGAACTGTCTGTTTTTGAATTTTGTGCCTGAAGAACCTTAGTGAGATCGGCAGCAATTCTCGAAAAGTATTGGTTAAAGAGACTAGCCACTGTTGCCGGATCGTGCACATTTATATCGTTATATTTTAAAACAACATTCTCTACGGGGTTTCTAGTTGATTTGGTCGTATTTTTTATTATATTCCACATTGCTTTTGTTTTGTTATTTGAGTTCAAAATATCCTGATCGTGTTTCATGATTTTAGCCTGCCTTATGACTTTTCGCAATAATGTTTTGTATTTTTTATAGTAGATAAGGAAATCTTGAGATACGTTATGACGTTTAGAAATGAAAGAAAGAATTCGCTTGTTTTTACAAGATGTCCTAATCCCTTGTGTTATCCAAGAATTGCTTTTCCGTGAAATATTTAATTTTCTTTTTTGAAGAGGAAAGCAAGTGTTAAAATGAAATGAAAGAGTTGAAAAAAAAAAAAAAAAAAAAAAAAAGAATTATATTTGTCGTTTGTATGAACAGCATTATAAACCGCTCCAGGATTATAAACTCCTGCATCAAGTAATCAATGAATAATTTTAGTTTACTCTTTGTAAACAATCTAATCATACGTGTATTATTTATTGTGTCAGTGATCGCATTTCTTATAATGTTAAGAATTTGTGCATCGTGGTCACTGTATCCTAAATCTTTTGTTTCAAGTTTATATCGAGTAGTAGTTTTGTAATTATAATTTGATCAATTGCCTTAATCGAATTTTGTGTGATCCGTGTAGGTACATTAATGGTAATGTCTAAATTGAAGGAATTAATTAAATTGAGAAACTTTTCTTTCTCGCAAGAAATTTCCAAACTCCCAACATCAAATTGTCTACACACGATGCGCACAGCACCACCGCATAAGTCGGAATGAATCCTTATTCCCCTCTTTCAGCCCTTCAAAACTCGGTCCGTCTTGCTACAGTTTCTTGTCAGAAAAAAATCCATGCCTAGCCAATCCCTCAATTACTTACAAATTCAACTAGCCGCGCCCCAGTCTGTCATTGCTTTTTAGGCCAATCCCCAAACAGTTTACTTTGTCAACTAGCCGCGCCCCGTGGTTCAAAGCAATGAAGTTTGTTGACCTTGACGACAACTCTTCTACCGTTGCTATGCCGCCATATTTGCAAATGTCTATCCTTACAATTCACCCTGTTTACAATATATGTGACGCAATACAAGGTCCCACATATTGTTGTGTCACAATACGAAGTAATATACGTAGTATAGAGAAAGTTATGTAATGCTGCTCGAACAAAACGGCGGATTTGCGGCAAAAAAATCCTTGCCGGGTTCTGACAACGACAGAGTGGATAAATCCAGTTGCTAAATTAAGGGGGAAAATTCTTACTCATGCCAGTGGTGTAGCGAAAATCGCCGTTTTGTGGGTCCTTGATGCCGAAAAAACAATTAAAAGCAAAACGTCCGTCCGTCTTCGCGTCCGTCCGTCTGTGAAAATTTTCTACCGCCTAAACCTTGCGTAGTGTTTGTTCCAAATAGAAGAAACCCCTGTCCATCTGGGGTTCCAAAAGATTGAATTATTTCCGACGCCTTCCTGCAACTACAAAATTACAGATAGAGATTTTTCCTTCAAATGAAATTTGTTACTTATAATTACTTGCAAATTTTAAAAAAAATATAAAAACAAGTTTTTCTCAAAAACGGCTTCAATTTTTTTCTTTAAATTTTTGGTAGAGATAGAAATAAATAAATTCTGTAAGATGACAAATTCCATATAGCTCTATTGTTTTGTTTTGCTTTCTTTTCAAAAATTAAGAAATAATTTTTTTACTTGTCTTTCACGTCGTTAACATTACCGACAAGTTTTTTACATTATGTTATGAGTTTATAACTACATGTGCTTTGAATAATGTCGTATAAAATTCCTGGAAAACTCAACAGTTTTCTCTGAAAATGAACTCAAAGTTCCGCAATTCTGAAACGCTCAAATGTGATTTTGCTGTGTACCACAGCAAGTTTGCCCCGATGATCGGTGCGGTGGGCACACTGTGCCAGGCAGGGTAGTTGCGGCCCACTGTGGCCGCCGCAGGGTTGCGCCACGGCGCGCCGTGGGGCGCGACCAGGCTAGAAAGGAGTACGGGAAGGCGCCACCAAGAGCAGGGCAAGCGGCGGCACTGTTCCGTGATCACCGAGCCATGGCGATCGCAGGAGGGGCATTTCCCCTCGATGCCCCGCCATGGAGGCGGGAAAGAAGAGACTCGCCCCGATGCCTCGGGGCGTATTTATAGGGCCTCGCCCGGGGCACTAGGCAGTAGGAAGTTCCGGGAGCAGCAAGCGAGTGCCTTGCAACAGTAGTGAATGCGGTGTCTAAAGAGCGTGTGTTACGGACTGTATTCTTCTGGCGGACTGGAATTGGGCTTGTATTTAGGACTTGTTTATGGATTGTGGTTTTACAGAAAATAAATTTTTGGTGAAAGAACTGTTATTGTTTTATTTTGTACATACATTTATTCAAAAAATTTTTCTTCAAACTTTTCCAACGGATTGTGCTAATTTCACTGTTCGGTATGACATTTTTGGTGTATTCTTTTTTTCAAAATTACACAAAAGTATTTTTTTAAATGTCTCCTACGCGGTTAAAATGCACATTTCTAGCTATTAGTATACAGTTTAGCATTTGTATGTGAAAGTGTTTTAAATGACTTCAATTGAAGATAATCGAAAACTCAATAGAATCCTGTGAAAAATAACTTGAAATTTCGCATTTACAATAATGCTTAAACGCCATTTTCTTAACAACCGCTCTAAATTTTTCAATGAAAATTGCCATTTAGGACTATGTTTTACCCTTCTTTAATATTATTATAGTAATATTTCAGTTCTACCATTAGGAAACCGAAAGGTTGAGAAAATATATATTAAAAAAAAATTACTTTGGGCGGCAATAGCAGCTGGCAAGAGGATTTGGCAAGACCTTAGCTAAGTCCACACCAAGGAAATTAGAGGTGCGTTAAGCTGGAATAGCCAAAAAATGGAGAGAACACAACGAGCACAACCAAATTAAAACCAAGAACATAGTTTAGACATTTGATACTAATTTATAATTCTATACACAAATTAATTGCTCTTGCCAGTTATGAAGTAAATTATTGTAAAACTTCATAGTTATGCCACCACGTAAGACATTCGAATACGAAATTGGAGACTACGAATGAGTGCAAAGGACTAAATTCTAACAAATAAATTACTACATATTATAAATTAATTTTTAACACAAGATAATTTTATAAATGGCCGTGTAGTAAATAAATACTGTTAAAACTGAGTTATTCAACCAAGCCAGATTTTCAAATTCGAATGTAGAGAGAACCAATGAGCATAATCAAATAAAAACAAAATCCTTGTTTATAGGTTTTTGTTACTAATTTATTACTCTATACACAAATTAATTGCTCTTCCCGTTTATGAAATAAATAATTTTAAAACTTCATAGTTATGCAACCACATACGACGCCCCAATAGGAAATTCGAGAGTTCCAACGAGAATAAATAACAAAAACCTATCAATTATTAAGTGCACATTTAATACTAATTTATTACATGAAAAATGAATTTATAAATGTTGCCGTATATTATATAAATATTGTCAAAACTACATCAGAGTCACTGAACCAATCCAGATATTCACTCTCGAAAACAGAGAGTACCAACGATCACAATCAAATAAAACTAAGAATATAGTTTATAGACATTTGATACTATTTTATTACTCTATACACAAATTAATTGCTCATGACATTGGTGAAATAAAAAATTTTTAAAAATTCGTATTTATGCGACCACGTGAGACAATCGAAAACGAAATTGGAGAATACCAAAGAGTACAAACAACTAAATCCTAATAAATAATTAAATCCATAACAATCCAACACAATCCATATTAATTTATTGCCATAATATAATTTTATAAAGGTGGCCGTGTAGTAAATAAATTTTGTTAAAATTGAAAGTTATGTAATCATGCCACATATTCAAATTCGAAAATCCAGAGAACCAACCAGCACAATCAAATCAAACCAAAAACATAGTTTACATATGTTTAATACTAATTTATTATTCTATACACAAATTAAATTATTTTGCTATTTATGAAATAAATAATTTTAAAGACTTCCTAGTTATTCAACTACGTACGAAATTCGAATAGGAAATTCGAGAGTACCAACGAGCACAAATAACTAAAATCTTTTAAATAAAATAATACACATTCAATACTAAATTATTACGCCAAGGATAAACTTATAAACGTTGCATTAATACAATCAAATGTATTAAAACTGCATCAGGGATATCGAACCATGCCAGATATTTCATTTCAAAATAGATAGAAACAGCGAGCACAATCAAATAAAACCCTAAACGTAGTTTATAGACATTTGATACTAATTTATTATTTTATATACAAATTAATTGCTCTAGTTATTTATTATTAAAACTTCATAGTTATGCAACCACATAAGACTTTTGAATACGAAATTTGAGCATACCAATGAGAACAAACAGCTAAAACCTAGTACATTTTTAAATGCACAATCCATATTAATTTATTACCACTAAGATAATTTTATAAAGGTGGCCGTGTGGTAAATAAATATTGGTAAATATGAGATAAATTCAACAATGTCACATATTCTAATTCGAAAATGGAGAGAACCAACAAGCGCAATCAAGTAAAACCAAGAACATATTTTATATTTGTTTGATACTAATTTAATATTTTGTAAACAAATTAATTGCTCTTGCCACTTATGAAATAAATAATTTCAAAACTTCATAGATATGCTACAACGTAAGATATTCGAATACGAAATAGGAAAATACCAATAAGTACAAACAACCAAAACCTACTTAATATTAAATACACATTCTATATTAGTTTGTTACACCTAAGATAATTTTGAAAAGGTGGCCGTGTATTATATAAATAATGTTAAAACTACATCAGAGTTATCGAACCAATACAGATATTTATACTCCAAAATAGAGAGAATACTAGCACAATCAAATAAAACCAAGAGCATAGTTTAACTGAGGTTTGACACTAAATTAATATTCTAAATAGAAATTAATTGCTCTTGAAATTTATGAAATAGATAATTTTAAAAACTTCATAATTATGCAACCACGTAAGATATTCGTGTACGAAGTTGGAGAATACCAATGAGTGCAAGCAATTTAAACCTACTAAATAAGTAAGCACATATTCCATTTTAAGTTGTTACACTAATGATAAATATATATAAACATGGCCGGCTATTAAATAATTATTGTTAAAAACCGAACTAGATTTATCCAGCCATGCAAGGTATTCAAATTCGAAAATAGAGAGAACCAACGAGTACAATCAAATAAAATCAAGAACATTTTTTATAGACATTTGATACTAATATTTTATTTTATAAACGAATTAATTGGTCCTGCCATTTACGAAATAAATAATTTAAAAACTTCGTAGTTATGAAACCACCTACGAATTTCGAACAGGGAATACGAGAGTACCAACGAGCAGAAATAGCTTAAATCTTTTAAATGAAATAATACACATTCAATACTAATTTATTACACCAAAGATCAATTAATAAATGTTTCCGTGTATTATATAAATATTGTTAAAACTGCATCAGAGTTATCAAACCAAGCCAGATATTCAAATTCGAAAGTAGAGAGAAGCAAAGATCGCAATCAAATAAAACCAAGAACATCATTTATAGACATTTAATACTAATTTATTATTCTATACACAAATTAATTGCTTTTTCCGTTAATAAAATACATCTATATATTTTCTAAAAAAAAAAGGTATTCTGCCATGGCTTCGTTTAGAGCTTCTACTGAACCGATTGTTGTATTTTTTCTTTTAAATGAAAGAATATAATCCCTAGATGTGTTATCAGATATTGTTTGTGTTGATTCACCAACATTTACGGTGTAAATTAATTAATTAAATCATTCTTTAATAGTACGCTTATCAATAGTCAATTGTTTTCTTTCAAAGGGTGACAGTTTCAAAATCGATATACGAGTCCATAGATGTGAGTCCACGCTGCTTGATGTTTTGTTTTGATTGTTGAGATTTGTTTACAATTCGTCACGGTTTTGTTTCAGTGTAATAATTGCATTGTGGTGTTGACAGTTTGCATGTATTTGCTTCTGTGGTGTATTTTGTAGAGAACATTCGCGCAGTGGGTTTTGCTCGGTTGTACTTTAGTGAATTTGTTTACAGGTTATGTCGAATTCCGAATCGTTGTCCACGCGCCCCAAAAGACGCAAACGTACATTAACTGGACGCGGGGAAAAAGAAAGTCAGCGTAGGTGTCGTGATAGTGAGGTCATTTCGTTTTCTGCTGGGTCATTGTCTATGAAATGTCAGTTTTGTTCTGCTTTGTACTTTCCACGTGAGAAAAATTCTGCAAACGATTCACTGTGTGTTGCTTAAATGTGAAAATAAGTATACCTTCCAGCAATATGCCAGAAGAAATCAAACAGTTGTTTATAAGAGATGATGACATTAAAAAACTTGAGAAATAATATTCTTCAGTATAACAGTGCTATATCTTTTGTGCCGATATTGCATTGCCACCTGGTCATGGGCCATACGTGTTCAAAATTTTGGGAACTCATCACAGAATATCTTCGTTATACCTTCAAGATCCAAACAATGCAATATATTGTGAACATTAGTCTGGGCACGGTATTTTACATTTATCTCAGATCTCACCGTCAAATTTTGACGGGTTCTCACTAGTTTCTTTTAAAACTTCGTACAGCACATTGTAATCGCGCAGAAAGCCACAGCGGCCCATGAGCGCTTCCGGACCCTTCTTTATCAACACCTTGCGTATACTCCAGGCCGTGTATTAGGCCGCACTAAATTCGCAATATGGCAGCTTGAAAGATTTCCTGTCGGAATAGCCAACTTATGAAACTATAACTCTGATCAAGTATCTCGCTTTTGTTTTGTTTCTTGTCATTCACAATCCTCGCGCGGTCTCGAGTCTTGTCCACTGTTTTGTACATGTTTCGTTTTTCGGTAGAATTAAAAAGAGATGTTCATCTATAAACGAATATTAACTCTGTGAATAATTATTAAGTTAAGTAAGAATTATCAACTATTGCAAGCTTAAGAAGTGTTAAAAAGTGTCAAGTGCAAATGAAAAATACAACCTCAAAAGTTATCTGCGGTCATACTTCTATGTTATTAATGCTTTTGAGATGTGTGTCAACAGTTCCTTCACGTTTTGAACTGGTAGTAATGAGTTTTATTGAACGCAAATAAATACCACAATTATTGAAGTTAATTAACGTGATATACATGGTAGTTTTTAAGTGATCTAATGAATTGTTCCTAACAGTCCAGTTATGTCAATATCAATGCAAATGCATCCATTTGATTTATTTGTTCAATTATTCATTAGCTTTTAAAAATAAGTTCAAAAAAAATAATGAATATCATCATTAGTACAAGTAAGTCTTCAATAACTTATCCATTGTTACCAGAGACAGTCTCTCTTACCCATTTTTTCACCATTTCAATAGGGTGTGATTCATAAGATTGGGATAAATGGTAATAAATATGACTTTTTGATTTTTTTTAAGATGTTTATTTAAACAGGAATGTACACAATCAATATAAATGGCACATTAAATATATAGTTGCACAATAATATTGAATCTACTCTCTTATTTTGACTACATTACTATAAGCTTCTCCCTGAACATGCAGTTATTACACAGTAAACCCTCTCATTGCTTGTTAAATAATTCAAATCAAAAGTATATTATACTTCAGTTTCCATTACAAATTCATGCCAAATAATTCCCAATAGGCAGCCAAGCAGTACAAGATTAATATATTGTTTATTTATTGCCAGTTAAATACACATTCTTGCTGTGAAAAAAATTCAAGGTAAGACAACGGTTATTTTCAACATTAAAATTAGAGTATTGTGCCAAGGAAATTCAAAATGCATGTGGAATTTAGAGAGAGATGCGGTGCTACTTGCCCAAAACCAGTATTACAAGTAATGTCACAAATGCTACTAATCAAATAAGGTTACAAACAAGCTACAAAAAACTGAAACAATGTTGACAAGACTATTTACAAATACATTTAGATATACAAGACAAGTACATCTGTGAAAACTAAGAATTATAATAATTAGAGAGATGATTTTTATGTCCTAAAAATCTTGAAATATGCATCTATGACCTAAAAATTCTGAAATATGCAATTAAAAATAACAATATTTCATTTCATGTGATACTTGGAATGAAAAGATGTATTTTTGTGCAAACATAATATAACCTAGCTCACTTCTCAGGAGAAATAATTGAAGTAATTATGCACCTTCATTAAGGACATTGTTTGTCTTGTTTCATTTTTTCTGCTTGGTATAAAAAATATATCAAGAAATATCCTACATTTGCACAAGTATTTTATTGTCTATAGAAAAGAAAAAACACAAAGTGTGACAAGCTTTTTCTAATCAATGACTGCTCCCAAATAAATAGATTCTATGACAACAAGGAATGGTTTAGAGATAAGTCTCTCTTTAAACAAAATAAATATAGGAGCATAAAAATATTCTCTTATTATTATATGAATATGCACCAACAGGAAAAATTTGCCAAATTGCACTAACATACTAATCTACATAGCATCCAATTCTAACCACATGTCAAGGAATTTCATTTAGCTATGCCCTGAAGCAATAGACAAAAATATGCAAAATCATAGATATGCACTCCCTATTAATAATAATAATAATAATAATAATAATAATAATAATAATAATAATAATAATAATAATAATAATAATAATAATAATAATAATAATAATAATAATAAATTACTGCCTTTGGTGTGTTGGAGTTTGAATTTCTATAGTAATTCCTCAGGAAGCACTCTCTTTTAAAAATTATAATTTCATTCTCTCTCACATGGGCATACTTGTCTCCCTTTCCCTAAGTAAAACCCATGTTCTTCACTATTCGCTTTAGGGAGGTCTGAGAGCCTTCAAAATTTAACGTTTCATCTCCCACAATCTCTGTGTACAGGTTTCTTATAGAAATACCACAACCTACATAAAATATAATCCTTGGTACTTGTTAAATAATACATAAAACAACACAAAATGATCATTGTTTATATTAATAAAACTGTATACTAACAAACTAATTAAAAAGTCTAATTGATTACCTGAATTCAAACTACAATAAAATTTATTGGCAATTGCATCCTTAGTGAAATTGTCAATATCTGTGATTGGACGGGATCTTTTACGGGTCTCTTTGGGTGTGGTCAGAGCTTCTTGTTTTTTATATTTGTTGATAATACTATCAACTGACTTTACACCCACCTGTAAACACACAACATCTTGAAAAAAAGAAAATTAGATTTATTACTATTAATACATGAGTAATGGTAAAGATAATTAACAACTATACTCATCCCAATTTTAATTAAGAAAATTACACTTGTAAGTTTTAAAAGATAAGATGTAGAAAAGAAAAGAAAAATCAATCTTACCTGTAATAATTTTGCCACTCGCGTTATTAAACAAGAGTGGGTAACATGGACCTTTTCTTCCACTGCTTCCTTCCACAGTCCACAAAATAAATTGATAATTCCCTTTTGAAGAGAACTTTGAATACGTGTTATCTTCAAAGGTTCAAAATTAAGTATAGACTCGGATGTTGTTGGGTTTTCCATTATTTTCCAGTTATAATTAAAATGAATTCAGAAAAAATAATAATAATAAATATAATTAATCTAAAACAAGAAATACTAAAGGGACACTTAACAACAACAAATAATGAACTACAATAACTATTTCAATTAACTTTATTTTTATTACTAAAGAAAACAATTGGAAAATAATAAATAAAACTCAAAAACGCCTAGTACTACTAAATAAATAAATTGAACGATAAAACGCAAAGAACGAAGAGCACCAAAACGCAAAATGCAAATCTTTAGCAACACTCGTAAACTAACACAACTTCACTTGTATGGCTTTGAATGTTGGCGAAATCTACGAAAGTAGTCATTGTTTCATTGCAAACTTAAATTTTACAAAATGTCCCTACCGCTTGATAGTAATATATGCAGGGTATTTGTGTGACGGTTGGCAACAACTTTTGCCAACATAAAACGAAACGAAACTACCCTAAATCGAGTATAAATGTATGTTCTCATCCGACAGTGACATTTTTCAAAAGTTGTCCCGTTAGTTCGGCTTTTTAGCTGGCCAGCACAATAGGCCGGGACTCCAAGACGTGGGAATCGTCGACTCACAGCATGTCATCCTCGGGAAGTGAGCCCTGTCACACGCCTCTGGAGGTCAGGTTACTCGTACAAACTTCCCATTCGAACCGCTGAGCTGAATCGCCGAATCGCCGGGAAAACTGTTTCCCGTTCGTAACTAGAAGGTTAATACTCGTATTAATAAGTGTCTTTATTTATGTGGCAATCAATTCTGCTCTTCCACCTAACCACGTAATACTTAAATTTTTAGATAAGAATTGGACAGAAAACGTTATACAATGATTCATTTAGTCAATAAAATACCACATAGATATGTCCTGCCACAAATTTTTAACAAATGAATGAATAACCCGATCTGAGTGTTGTGACTTCTGCCGAAAACTATGGAATAAGTAGGTTCATTTCCCATTTTTAAATTATTCGCTTTCATAGTAATTGTAAAATGTATATCAATAGAACCTGAGTAGATCTTGCTACAGGCCAAAAATTATTATTAAACCCTTGCTACAGGCCATAAGTTATAATTAAGTTATTATTATGAATACCTATCGAAAAATTATTATAACGCACACTCAATACCAATTTATAAGAATAAAGATAAATTTATTAACGTTGGCTTGTATTAAATAAATATTGTTATAAACGTAATCATACTTGTCCAACGAAGCCAGATATTCAACTTTGAAAATAGAAAGAACTACGAGCACAATCAAATAAAACCAATCACATAAATTAACAGAGATTAGATACTAAGTGACCATTACCATCAACAGAAATAAATTACTCTTGCCATTTATGAAATACAAACTTTTAAAACTTAATAGTAATGCAACTACGCTCGATATTCGAGTAGAAAATTAGAGTGTTGGAACAGATACAAATAACTAAAACCTATAAATAATTTAATACGCATTCAATACCAATATACAACAATCATTATTTTATTAGCGTGGCTGTATATTAAATAAAGATTGTTAAAAACAGAATCATAGTTTCCCAAACATGTCAATATTCTAATTAGAATATAGAGAGAACCAACGAGAGCAACCAAATAAAACCTAAATAATAATTGACATTTGATACTAATTTAATACTCTTAACAAATTAATTGCTCTGGCCATTTACAAAATAACTAATTTTAAAATGTTCATACTTATACAACCACGTACGACATTCAAGCAGGGAATTAGAGTATACCAATGAGTACAAACAACAAAAACATTAAGTATGTAAACACACATTCTATACTAATTTATTGCAACATAAATTTTTAACCGTTGCCGTATATTAAATAAATATTGTTGAAACTAAATCATACTAGACACACCATGCTAGATATTTAAATTCGACCAAGAGAGAGAATAACTAGCTTAATCAAACAAAAACATGAACACAATTTAACAAAAATTTTATACTAATTTATTATTCTAAACTAACAATAATTATTCTAATCACGAAAATCATTATTCTTACCATTTATGAAATAAAATATTTTAAAACTTTTTATAAATTTATCTTTTCTGTAATAAATTAGTATTAAATGTGCATTTAAATACTTAATAGGTTTTAGTTTTTTTTGTTCCAGTACGTACTCACTAATTTTTTACCTGAATGTCGCGCCTGATAGCATTTCAATAAATTTTTAAAATTATTTATTTCATAAATGGTAGGAGAATTAATTGTTTTAGAGTAATAATTAGTATCAAATGTCTGTTAAATTGTGTTCTTGGTTTTATTTAATTTGTAACGTATTGTAGGGGTACAGTTAGCAACCGCCACAATGGTGCGGCGGCAGAGGATTAGACGCCAGGGGCCAGGCAGGATGTGACACGCCGAGGTATTCTGAGAAATCCTAAGAGCTAGGGAAAGGGATGCCCAAAGTGCGGGACAGCTCATTTTTGCCGCGTGCCGCGTGACAAATTCTTGGAATCCATGGAAATGGATGTCCAAAAATGCCTGGCAAAGCGGTCAGCGCGGGCCGTGTGCAAAACCCAGTGACGTTTCAGGTCACGTGGGTGGTAGCTATATAAGAGCGAACGCAGAGCGCGGGGGTGGGGTTTGTTGAGCTGAGTGGGAACCCTCGTGCGAACGCACAAAAACTTGCGCCCAGGGCGGTGCGGAGCCGAGCTAGGCTCGTGCGGCAAACCATGTGTTGGGACGCCGTTGTGGACTATATCCACGGGTGACTGAAGTCGCCGGAGCTGTCTGCTGTGTGCGGGAGGCTCGCTGAGGAGTGGCGCGGGCCACGAGTCAGTTATTCATTTTTAAGGATCGCTCCTGCGATCAGGGAAGTAAAGATCTACCAGAGCTGAGTAACTTAAATTATTACTGTACATATTGTGAATAAACCTGTACATATTTATCATTGAAGCTCGTGTCTGTGATTGTGTATTCCCACGACGTCACAAATTGTGCTTTTTAAATTATTATCAAATGTCTATTAAATAATGATCTTTGCTTTACTTCATTGTGCTAGTTGTTTCTCTCTTTTAGAATTTGCTACCTGCTCACCCTGATAAATGTGTTCTGTTCCTGTTCGTTGGTTCGACAACCCGCTAAGGGCTAGATGGTGGGCCAACCAGCGATGACGCACCATCTCGGCCTTGGGATAAGGGATTCGTGTGGTTAGCAAGAAGACATCCCTTTACCTATATACTGGTCTTGTCATCGACACACAGCAATAGATACTGAGACTTCTGTAAGGAAAGCGCACAGGCATAATTTACCTCGATCGGGAATCGAACCAGGGGTTGCGCCGTGAAAAGCGAGCACCCTAACCAACGAACCACCAAGGCTGATAAATAGGGAACGGAATTTATTGTAATAAAAATAGTAAAATATATACATAAATATGTATTTATTTTTTCCAAAATATGTAAGAAAAATAGAAAATATGTAAAATAAAAATTCACTATAGTATTTAAAATTCTTCTGTGCAACCAGTTTTCAAGAACGTTGTCAATCAGTTCTTAACGTAGATTTGAAGTGGTCAAAAGAAACTTCTACCTCTACAGAAATATTTGTACACTAGTTCCATTCGTAATATAAAATTCGTTCGTGTTATATACAATGTTGTTTACAAGGAGCCGGTGGTCAAGTGAATAGTAATACCGTGTAGCCAGTAGAGGATCCCGGAGGGGGTACTGCAACGTACACCCCCCACCACCGCTCCATCATCGAGATAATACAATGATCAGTAAAAATAATTGCTTTTGATCGAGTTACGCATGGGGCCTATAAAACATGGGCCAGGACGTCCTTGAAATTAATTCTGCTTCACGTACATCCGCTCATCCTTGATGCCTCCTATGCGAGTTTGAAAAAGTAGAAGGGGGAGTAATTTTGACAATTAATGAAGAAGGTCCAGTGGTCATATCATTGCATTGCTTTGTAAGAAAGATTATTTCAGTAACATAGTATATTCCGAACTCGCGTCTGAAATGTTCCGTTTCGATGTATAAACATAACCTCATACGTAGTAATAAGTCAAATATGTAAAAATATGTAATTATGTCAAAATATAAAAATGGTTTTAATTCATTCAAAAGTCTTGAAAACTCTAAAGAATGTTATTGAATGCAGATATCATGTTCCAGTAAAAATATGTATTTACATGAAAATCAGTTCCTTACTGATAAATATGTACTAGATTAATATATTTCGTAAAAACAAAAAATCAAATGACTCTTACAATTTTAATATGGTTCAAATGTTATTCATCTGGAAATATAAAACGTAATGAACATTTCATTATCATGGCACGAACCATATTTCCATTTCAAGAGTTTTCTAGCAGCCCGCGCCCCATGCGATCAGTCTCTTTTCGCACACACGCGTCCGTTTGCCCCTCTCAGGGCAGGCACGCTCAGGGTTAGTGAATAAATAACTTACTGGATGTGTTTTCAGAATCAGCTAAATTATTAAAAGTAATATGTTCAACTCCAATTACTACTGTTGAACCAGAGAGACCTTTCTCCACTTTAAAGAGAGTGAAGTCGTTTTTAAGAAATAGCATGACAGAAGAGAGATTGAATGCACTTTGTATGTTATCGATAGAAAGAGTTTTGTTACGAGACTCGGTTAATTTTAATGAATTAGTAATAGATAAATTTGCAGAATCTAAAAACAGAAAACTAAATTTAATTTATAGATCCTGTGTTTAGACTGTCTTCCTCGGAGATTATTCGATTGACTTATGTGACTTAATACAAATATTACAATTTTTCGAATGCCTAACTTTATTGGATCCTGCAACTTTGTGTGCTCTCCCTGTTGTCTATTCCCAGAGCCGCCACTGGTGAACGGGACTTTTCTGTCTCTTCTGTTGTTTTTCCTTTTGTACGACAATACCAATGGTTCAGCTATTTCAAATTTATTTTTGAATATGTTCTACACATACAATATTAAAGCTAGAGATTTCTTCCACGACGCAATTTATTATTGATTAATTATTATTAATTGAATGGTGCCATATAGGATGCAACCAATCCACAAAAATTTACAAATTAAACAATGTCACTCTCTACCAGACAGCTGAGAACCATTTCCTGATTTTTACAACCCATCCAAGCAATGTTATTTTTGTTTTCTTCCGGGCTGATGGGCCGTGGTCCAATTGGCTTTGAACTGCCAAACTTTTCGCCCACGACTGCGGTGGGCATCTTCAGTGGTGAGGTCTCGGTCAAAGTGTCCGGGACGGCGGCTGACTCAGTTTGGCACGTTTGGCTAAACTCTCAGTCACGTTCGGCAGTTCAAAGCCAATTGGACCATGGCCCATCAGCCCGGAAGAAAACATGTATATTGACTCCGGCCGTGAAAACCTTCAATGCTTTACAAGCCATAGACATATAGTACTAGACTGGCAATGAACGATTCTTTTTGAAGCCAACTGATTGCGCCCCCCGCCATATTGGGTCACTTCACTATCACTCATGGACATATACTGCTATATGTCAATGAACTCTTTGAAAATATAAGAACACAAATTTTCGACGTACAGTTGCTAATAAAAACTCCAATATTGAACAGAAAATATTTTTGGGAAATAAAATAATTAATATCAACGTTTAAAATCCGTTTTATTGCTTTATAGTAGAAAACTTATTGAGTTGAACTCGTGGCTCATTGCAAAGTCGCAAGCCACTGAGATCCGGGTTCGATTCCCGTCGAATCTCATGTGAAATTTGTTCCAACAAAACGAGTTTGGCTGCTTCACAAGGGCTAGTCCAACCCCTGTGAAGTGTCCTAACCCCTATCCTTATTCCTTCCTAATTCTGGCCGCTGGGTAGTGACGCAGGAGCGCGCGGTAGGAGGCGCGTACGGTAGGAGGCGCGCATTAAAGGTTAGGTTTACAAATCACTCCTCAGGAACTTTAATCAACACAAACTTATTCTTTTCTTACTCAATTTTAATTAGTTTTTAATCATAACGTTCATCTTAACATCAAAAATCGTCAACAGTCAGTAAAATTCAGTAGCTAGGTAAAGAAAAGGTAGTAACTTACCGGTGTATTGAAATTCCTATTTCTTTTCCCTTGTGTCGCGAATTCGAAAAATTGCATCCAAACACGACGCAAGTATTCACCATGGCGGTGGAAGTGATTCAGAAATCTCAAAACACAACGGAAACAATTCGAAATTAAGAAAAAAAGCTCATTAATTTAACACGTACAGCATAGACAGCGAACGAACCTGTAGTGACAAAAGATGGCGACGAGCGCAAGATTTTGGCTTTACTAGCGCCAATGTTACGAGATAGGACGTTGCCAGTCTAATACTATATGTCTATGTTACAAGCAATGTTAGTTTTGTGCTGATCTTTGAAGGCCGAAAAGCTAAACTACATATTAGGTACATTGTTCTTACGTTCTTAAACTATTTAAAATAACCATTGATATTGTTGATTAAATTATAAAAAACTATACTGCGGTTTTCACAGAGTTGCGTTTGAAGGGTGTCAGCGGTTTCGGTGTCATCCAATCGGAAGGCTGAACGCCACCAATATAACGTCACTGTAGTGACGTTAAGGTCCCGATTGGACAAAACGCAAACAGCTGATATCTTTCAAACTCACCTCTGTGTAAGCCGCAGTATGAGAATTGGGTACAACTGTACATCCCACACATACCTCATTTCAGCGTGCATCTTGCTGCTCAAAATTTTAAGGAATGTCCAAACTTTCCTAGCCTTTTTCAGCCATAAGGCTGATATGTTTTGTTTTCTGCATAACTTCATTCAAATGTATTATGTTAATTCAATCAAATGATTTTTTTAAATTCTGAGCAATTGCTGAGAACATTAAAGAGGAGGAAAAGTCGTACATTTTCACTAGTCTGCTAGTATATGTGTCTTCTTGGGTGACAAAAGGTTAACATAAATCATAGTTATGTATTAAGTTAATTTCAATTACTGTAATTCGTTTTTTTATAAAAATATTGTTTGTCTATCTTATAATGTTTATGCCCTAAAATAAATTTATTCATATGTATTATATTCATTTTACCTATTATACCAATCAGAATGAAGTTTTTTTGAGACAGTCATTAAAAGGATATCTACAGAATAGCACAGGGTCTGATCACTCCTGCAATTTAACCCATTAACTCCCATGATCGCCAATTGGGGATGTGGATAAATATTTTAATTTAATATTTTAATAATTTAATATTTTTCGCATAAACATTTTTTTTTACTGATCACATTAATTTTTTTAAAATGTTTACAATGGTGCACTTGACAGGTTTCTGCAATGAAAGATCAGAAACAATATGTTTTAATTTGTAATTTAAGTTTTTATATAGTTCTTATTTCTAATGAAATTGTGACCAATGCTATTTATTATTTATTACATTATACAGTACGATTTTAGAAAAAAAGGGTTATTTGACACAAACGTCTTAAAAAATCAGACTTGATAATATCACAATCACCTTCACCATCTCTGCTTGATCAATGCAAAATGTCATTAAAGTGATCATAGAAAACTATATAAGATATGTTCCAATAAACCCTCTTGTTAATTGTCACCACAAGAACTGTAAAATGTAGAACAAACCTGTCTTAATGGAATATTTTAAGATAACCAAAATATTATTGAAGGACTTTCTTAGATTGAGTAAAATAATGTCTTTGCAAAATTTCTTTTGCTTCTATCAAAGTTTTAATATAAATATCTTGAATTATTTTATTCTCAAAAGAGTAAAAATAACTTCAGGTTATGATTATTACTTGTTCATTAATGTATGAAGAGCATCTAATACTGCGTAAAATGCCCTCTGTCTTTGTTTTCTGAAGTACTTCCTTACTGGTGAATGCTTTTCACCCTGGGATTGCAGAGAAGTTGCGCTAATAAGTTTCTTCAAGACCAACCCTGTGTCCCCTTTTAAAAATTGGATCGACATCAGAACTAGACATGTCCTTGCAAAAATCTATTTCAGCACAATCAAATTACTTGCAAAAGTAGCAAAACACCACTCTGATTATATGTTACTAACAAACTGAGAACAAAAATGTTGTTCTTTTAGAAGTGTAAATAAGGATACCAGGCTCACAGCGACACTTCCTGTACCTTTTTCAGAAAATCTTTCCTCCCTAATGTGTAACCTAACCGGCCTCTGGAATGATGCTGATTTCAAAGCTGCCTATCAAAGTAACTTGGATTAGAATAGTAATAATTACCATTGTAATTATTAATTTAATTATTAGGCTGAATTCACATGGCCATTTCTAAAGTCTAAAAGCCGAAGTGTCTGCATGCAACCGCAGCGGGACTAAGAGCAAATTTACTTTTGATTTAGAGCAGAAACCCATCAATTGACATCACTTGCTGGGTTTCTGTTCTAAACACAATTTTTAGTCTTTCAGACTATGTTGCACGAGTTGCAGAGCTGATTCCTGCACTAAACAATGTGTCTTTCCTCATGGAACAATATCCCGCCGCCAACTCGTTTTTAAAAATTCTGGCGAATGATGGGTTTCTGAAATAAATGATTCAATTGATAGTGATTGTCATAAAACTTAGGAACATGTTTACTTCATTAGAATGAAAATAAAAGTTCAATTACATTTCATTATTAGAGTTCAACTAACATTCAATTTCATATATTTTTGACAAATACACAAAAATGTTGTATGTGGTGCTCTAGTTGCATACCATGTATTTCAAAAAACACACTAAATACACAGGAGAAATTCCACAAAAATTGTACAATATATATTTGCAATACAGATGTGATAAAAGCTATAGGTGTTAATATATCTTTTCATTTATTAAATCTTAAAATAATACTAATGGAAGTGTATTTATACTTTACTAATAAAATTTATTAAGTTTTGCGCCTTCATTAGCGACTTTGTAACTTCACGTGTACTCCATTTACAGATCTCAGGACAAGCTCTGAACTTAAAACAAGTTTTTTAGAGCCAGGTGCTATTTTATAATTTCTGACTATTTTACTGATGGTAGATTTCATTTCCATTACAGCAAACCTTTGCCCTGAAAAAAAAATTAATTGTTTAATTTTTCAAAAAAAAAAAAAAATTATATGGAAGTCATGCACTTATGTAAACTGTACAATATGTGTGCGTGCCACATGTGCTAATTTTGTGTTGTGCACAAGTGTGTTTGCATTCATTTTCGACAGTGTTAGGGTGTGCATGCTTGTGAACTCAAGTCATCAGGAGATTGAATATTTGGGTTGTCACATCTCTTATTTTAGACAGACTAAAATAAGCTCTTACAAGGTGAAAGAAGTTAGTGTAATTTCTTAAAAAGGCAGAATAAACTGTCATAAAAACATTTTTTTTCATACACACTTTTTACTTCAAACATTTATTAAAAATATGACTATAAAACCTGAAAAGAAATCGATATGCAAGAATTAAAACTGCTATCATTTTTTTTTTCTTTCTTCTCAGAATCATTTTATGTACAAATAATATGATCTTTCAATATAAAATGATCTTTCCATTTTAACACTTGTGACTAGTGCACATTTTAATTTTGGAATAATAGAGAGTACATTCATTGCTGCTTTCTCTCATGATACAAAGCCCAGCCAGGGTAATTCACAATTTTTTTTAAACGAGCATTTCAGCTTCATTCATGTGTTATGTCTGTGAATGATTTTAAGTTTTTTCTATATAGCTTCCATTACTGAACGAAAATTCTTAGGATTGTACACAATGAGGGTAAAATTTGGGCGATCTACACATGGTTTCTTAATACTGTAAAGTCATGTTAGTTTCATGTTTTAGGTTTGAACCTATCCAGATAGTACAAGGTTCTGTAATCAGTGTCTACTGTCTCTTGGCTGCTGATCTCAAGACTAGCTGCTGAAGTAAAGTATAGAAGAAGACCACAGTAGACCAAACCATCAATCTCAATAACATTGACATGGCTCATCTTGAACAGCCAAGAGTCAACTATCCTAACTATAAGTTTGCAAAACATCAATGATTAATATTTGTACCAACAAAAACTTGAGAAAATTCAACAAGACTTGAAAACGTTTAGATATTTATATTGTAAGATCTAGAATTATATTTACTGCTCTAATGGACTTTTATAGGGAAACTAAATACGTGAATCTATGTATGAATCTTATTCATTGAGGGCACAAGGCATTAAATAATCTGCCTTGAAATCTAAAGGAAATCGCTAACATGAAGTATGCATCTCTTAAACAGTGATAAGGAGAAACGTTTTGCAGCATTTAAACTTATGTTAATATATTGTAATATATTGTATTAATAAGCAGGAAGACCGGCATCTTTTAAGCATCACTCCTGCAATCAGGGTATAGGGTCTATCGGAGCTGCACGTAACAGATCAAACTATTTATTTGTAGATACTTATTAATAAATATGTAAATATCTGAAGCTCGTGTCTGTGGTTGCTGTTGTGTTCCCACGACATCACACCATTACCACCCTGCATCCTCATTTAGAGACTCACATTTCTGGTAAAAATAAAAAAATGTGTAGCCATTTTGTATGCTTGATCATGTCTATGTGATAAGTAGAGGGTGGATTTTAATGAAATATCATTTTTTCTTTTCACTGTAGAACAATGCCGTTTAGAATAGAAATTCATTTTATGTTATGACTAAAGGAAATGACTCATTTCTATACGTTTTTTTGCATTTTTGCATTTGCATTTTTTGCATTTCTGTACGTTTTTTTGCTATTTCGGCTAATAAGTGATTTTTTAACTTTTCCCCCATCATTTTTAATGCATTTTTCACTGATTTAATCGAATTTAATGTCATTTTATTGGTACTTGATTCAAATAATATTTACGAGATGCAACAAATGTTCTCCACAGAATTCCTGAGTGGTGTATTCGATTTCTTCGCTCGTATATTGTAATGTCAACCGTTGTGAGTCCTAAGGTTCGTGGGACGTCTATAGGCGCCAGTGTCATTTTGACTGATTTCGCAATAAATTAAGAAATATTTTCTTGTAAAGAACAGTCCAAACCAAAAGTTTACAAGCTGAGTTAACTTAAACAAAAGTCAGAAGCGTCAATTACATCAGTAACTTATCCAGTAGCTTGAGTTGTTCATCTGAAGTGGTTTGGATCAAATTTTTGATGTCATTTCTCTTTGCTTTTATGGCATTTTAAAACATTATAAGAGCATTTTATTTATAATTTTTGGCAGAGTTTTAGGTCATCAAAATCCGCCCCCTAGTGAAAAGGAATATATATTATCTATTTAGAAGAGCATTTGTTATTCCAGAAAGAGGAATTTGAAAAATGATTCTGAAGTATTGCATTTCACTGCATTACACTTCATAAGACATAATTTTGTTTGAGTTAAGAGCCCATGGACACGAACGTTGCATTAGCATGCAACAAGTAACGCGTGTTTAGAATAGCACTGTATCTTATGCGAAACAGCACAAGAGCACTTTGGTCGTTCTCTAAGGCGGGATTTCGAATATTTTATTGGGTGGGGGGACAAAGCGTCCCTCCGAATAAGATAGTAAAGAGTTATTCTAACCCAAATGACATATGAGTAGCTACACTATAACTCTAACATTAAAATAAGATTTTGAAAGTTTTTTTGGCTCCCTCCCACCACCCACACAATCTACAGCGCGAAACGTGTTTTTTCAATTTTAATTTTTTCGCCAACTTTCAACTATTTTATCTGATTGAAAAAATATGAAAGATAAGAAAATAATTTATACTATCAGAAAAACAATTTTACTTTCTTGTTACCAATTACGCAGTAAAGAGAAAGTTATGTAATGCTGCAGAGAAAAACGGCGAATTTTCGGCAGAAAAACTCTTATTGACAGGCCCTGATAACGAAAAAGTGAATAAATCCAGTTGCAAAATTTAGAAAAAAGTTGCCTAACACGTGGCGTAGACAGAATCCATGTTTTGTGGGTCTTTGATATCGATAAATCAATTGACGGCAAAACGTCCATCCGTCCAGTATATGTGAAAATCACTAGCACCTAAACCATGCGTAGGATTTTCCCCAAATTGATCAAACCCCTGTCGATGTGGCTTGAGTCAAAGCCCTGCGATTTTGAAAAACATTAATTTTTTGGGGTACATTATATGAATCTGCCACATTTTAAAGAATTTCTCAAAATGGCACCAATTTTTTCTTTAAATTTCTTGTTAGATCAGAGTAAAATACACTTGTAAAGGTTGCATTCGTCCAATTTTCACTGTTAACTCTGAATTTTCGGAAATTGCAAAAGTTTGAATTTTTTGGCGACTTCCTACAACTATCAAATTGAAGATAGAGATTTTTCCTTCTAATGAAATTTGTTAATAAGTTCTTTCATTAAGGTCAGGTACATTTTTGTAAACTTTAGCAGATTTCACGCAATATTGCGTGCAATTTAAATAAAATAATAAAAACAAGATTTTCTCAAAAATGGCTCCAAAGTTTGTCATAAATCTTTTGGTAGGGATAGTGCTACATGTACTCTATGAGAAAACATAAACACCATATTTTTGTATTCTTTCATTTTTTCAAAAACTACAAAATGTATTTTTTTTTTGTAACTTGTCTCTCACGTCGATAATATTTTCACTAGCGGCAATTTGTTCATGTTATTATATTTACGAGTAAATGGGCTTTAAATGATGTCATGTTAAGTTTCTCGAAAACTCAAATGTTTTCTGTGAAAAAGGGCTCAAAATTTCACATTTTCAGGAACACTCAAATGCTATTTTCTCAAAATGGCTCCAAATTTTTTCTTCAAACTCTTTATACAGATATTGCTATTGCACTCTTTAAGATGACATAAAAGTCATTTTGGTGCATTCTTTGCTATTTTCAAAAAAATACACAAATGTTTTTTTTTTTAATATCGCTCATGTCTTGAATACGTTTATATCCACCGATTTGTGTACGTTATTGCATTTGTGAGTGGAAGAATTTCAAATGACTTTCAATGAAGTTTTTCGAAATCTCAAAAGATTTCTTTGAAAAAGAGTTTCAAATTTCGTATTTACAGTAACAATGAAACGCTAACTTCTTAAAAACGGCTTCAAAGTTTTCGTCAAAAATTTCCTTGTAGGATGAATTTTACTCTTCTTTAATATTCTTAAAGTAATATTTCGGTTCTACCAAAAGGAAACCAAAAAATTGAATTTTTTTAATGCACTTCTGGCGGCGATAGATTGCAGATGGCGAGAGAATGGGGCAAGATTGTAATGCTTGCCCAGATCAAAGAAATTAGAAAACGAATAATTATGAGAAAGTCTGTGCCATTCTATAGCACCATTCATTTCGATTGCTGAGCTGTGCCTAAACACCATTTTTATCATTTCCACATCAACAAATAAAATTGACTTTAATTACCCTTTGAAAATGGCTTCAACAGTTCTGTGCATTTATTTTAGTGTTTATTATAAATTTGTAATGAAAATTGTTCTGTTGTTCAAAAAACCAATATTTTTTGTTATAGTAATGGCACCAACATTATAATTAAAACAATGGACTCGCATTTATAATAACAGAAAAATGAAATTTTTGTAATAACATAGAATATAACAAAATATTCAGTTGAGATAACATTTTGCTTTTTCTCAGTGTACACTTGGCATCAAACAAATATCATGCATTAGTAACATTATATCAAACATTACAATGGAAAACATACAATGTATAATATAATAAATTGTTTTACTCAACATCATTGGTATATTTTTATTTTCTCACTTTTTCAAAAACTAAACTCACAGTTTTTGGTCTGTGGCACACCATTTTCATATGCCAACTGCCGAATTAGGAGAAGTTAAAAGTTAGAAGGAAAATCAGTCAGTTAGCACCGTTTTTTAATCCGTACGTTTTGCAGCGTTGACAAATTTATGTTTTCGAAGATATGTTAAATAAAATTCTGTTACTACATGGACAATGGCCTAAAATTTTCAGTTTGCCGACTATGCGTCCATAGATTACAAGGAATGCTGAAAAAACACATGATTTTTTTATCAGACCCACAAAACATTTTGTGAGAAGCAATTCTTTTTCGGTATTTTAATTATTTAAGAATGCTAGGAAATTTGTAATGGAAAAAATTTATTGAATCATAATACACTGTATGTTAATTCGAGTGTTATGACTTGTGATTTTTTATATGAAACTTAAATTTTTAAGTAAATAACATTTAAAAACAATTTAATTGAAAGATGTTTTATAAATATGGGATATTCACAGTAATGCTTTACATTATCCCGTTTTATAATTCGGAACTAAATTTTACCAATTTATTAATGTATCGTATTAACTCACCTTAATAAAATTATTGTTTGCTTAATATTATTTAATTTCTTCTCAAAATACAGAAAAAAGTGAATTGTTTATGATATAAATTAGAAAATCCTTGAAATGAAATGATAAAAAAAATTGCCCCAACATTGGGGGAGGGGCAGTTGCCCCCTCATGCCCTCCCTGAATCCTGCCTCTGCACAAAACTGTTAATTTTGTAAGTTAATGTTTTAAAGGAATATAATTGAAAGATGATTTATTAATACGGGATATTCACAGTAATGCTGAACATTATCCCGTGAGTTTTATAGTACAGAACTAAAGTTCATCAATTTATTAATGTATCGCATTAGCTTAGCTTAGTAAAATTATTGTTTGCTTAATTATTATTAAATTTTGCCATAAAATACAGAAAAAAGGAAGTCATTCATGATAAAAGAATTGGAAGATCCGCAAAAAGAAATGTTTTTAAAAAACTTGTCCTAATATTGGTGGAGGCAGTCCCCCCCCCCTGCTCTTCCTCCCCCTGGATCCAACCTCTGGTCATTCTGTATAAAATACAGTGTTCATCTAAATTTGTTACTTATTGCTGTCATCATAATGCTCATGTGACACAGGCCTCAGTAATGTTGCTTTTCACTTATTTTGACTGGCTGTTGTACCAGGAAGACTTAACAAGAAGTATTCTTTATCTTCACTGATTGCTGTGAAACCTTTTAAATCTTAAAATAAGGATGCTAGGTGCTCAATGGTGTTACAGCATGGTGCCTTGCTGGAGCAGAAATCACACTTTTCCGATTCATTTATTCGATTTGTCTATTTGATACCAGTTAGAATAAGTGCAAGTTCAGCACAGAGTAGCCTAAAGGCCACTACACTTGTATTTTCCCTTTTTTGATATGAAACTTCAGATGTGGCATGTTTGCTGCAATTCGATATGATTGCTGACCTTAAAGACCTGTAATGTGTTACAAATTATACGATTAGTCTCAAAATACTTTATAAAGATATTTCGTTTTTAGAAATTTTTTGTAGCTTTTTCTCAACATTACTAAGCCTTATTGAGAAACATACTTGAAGATGAAAAATTTACATTTTCATAGTTCTGATAAGCCTCATGAAAAAGTAAATACAAACAGCTCAATATTAGATTTCTCATTTGGATTTTAAATACCGTATATCCTTTCAGAAATATAGTGTGTATGAAAAGTTATTATTGATCAATTGTATTTTGAGCACAATAATCTAAAACAGCCAGTGGCGTAGAGTGGGTGACAGCCACCCAGGGTGGAGGAAAAGTTCTCCACCCCCTTATTTAGGTATTTCAATTTAAAAGACTAAAATATACAGTAATTCTAAGAACTTTTCAGTGAGAACAGTCATCATTATTGTGTGTTAAAAATAAAAAAGTCAAATATGTACATTTTACATGTAATAATCACATTTATTACAAAAATTCTTACACGTATACCACTTACATTGATGTAACTGGGATACGAATACATGATTATACCTTGATGATCAACAAGATTAATTATTAGCAAATTTAACATAAAACCCTAATCAACTTCCAATTAGAATTAGAATGATACTGTTACCCTCTTCATTTTTATTGAACAATAATATAATTGTTAGAATTAAAAACAAAACTTTTGTCTTCAACTGACACTTTATTCATCTATTTTTTTCTACAGCATCACATATCTTTTGCTCAATAGACAAGATACCCAGATTGCTTAGCCTTAGAGGGGTCATTGTTGATCTTAAATAATTTTGATCAGTTTCAATTTTTAAAACTCCTTTCACAGCTGGCATTGCTTGTAGCAATTCTGAGGAATATTTGGAGCATTATTATAATATTGGGTAGAGTATCTTCCAGCTTGGATATCAAAATAAATTTGAATAATTCAAATGGGTTCGCATTAATTAATTTATTTTCGTTGCCCATGGCAGCAATAATAGTCTAAGTTGATCCAGCTCAAAGTCCTGTTCATCAATTTCAGGAGATGCATAGTCTAGATTACATTTAGTATCAGCCAAATCTAGTAACATAACTGGCATTAAATAAGCAAACTTATCCACCAAATTCAGTAGCTGTTGAAAACACTCGCAAATTTCTACAGATAATCTAATGAATAAAAGAGCTTGTCTCAATTAATTTTCACAAAACCAGTTGGCATCTCCAGTTTTGTCATCAAAAGTTTGTCAATAAAAGTCACTATTCTCTGTATGATAGAAGTCATTCGTGCTAAATACTAGTCCTAAACAACCCAAGCCCCCCCCCAAAAAAAAATATGGGGAATCTCTACAAGTCAGTACAGAAGCTGTTGCCAATTGCTACAATGAGCAAGATGTCATTTTTTTACATTCACTAAAAGAAGTCATCACAGAATAAATAATAAAAGATTCTGTGCTCATTTCAATTGGTACAAATCATAGGTGCAACAAAAGTATATAATGAAATGGGTCAAATTTTTACAAGGTATTATTATTTATTGTGAAATTTTGCTGCCCCCTGAAAGTGCCGCACAGGGCAGTTCCCCTCTGCCACCTCCACTAAGCTATGCCACTTGAAACAGTTTATAAAAAGAAAGACCACTGGGTTTCACTATAAATTATAAATTAGGGGCACTTTGAAGAAGATTCAGTGGAAACAATTTCAATTTCTTCTAAGGAAAATCTTCAAATGATAGTGGGGGAGATAATTCACAGTTTGGATAACAAGTGGCTTTAAAATTGTGCGATAGGTAACGCGAGTCTGAAAGCTGTAAGATATTTTCTGAACTTCATAATGTAAGATGCAGAGTGACTGGTGTACAAAGAGAGGGGTAAATGTGTGATAGTCCTTTTAAAAAACCCATAACTAATGAAGAATTTCTAGAAGATTTTATAACTTCAAACTTGTCAGAGAAAAATCTTTTTTAGTTTGAACAGCAATAATTGGTACAAAGTTTGATACCACAAGGACTGAATATAAATAAATAAATAATGAAAAACAGATAGATCAGGGAATCAATACATGGGGAATTAAAAACCATTCCGAAATTCTGAAGACATAAATCATCAACATAGGAGAGGTTCATGGTGGGTGTCATTTGATTAGCTGGAAAGTGCACCTTGGATGTACAAGGAAAATTTGGAATTTATGTCCATTTTCGCAAAAATAATAAATATGCAGTTGTCAACACCTGATAATCTTCAGGCAAGTTCTCTAGAAAATAGTGTCAGACTTGCTTTATGTGTAGTATACTACACTACACACCATACACATAGCTACCTGCTTCTTGAAATTCCAGATTTATAAAAGAGGAATCATGGAAACTAAACAAAGTTACTCTCCTGTCACAGTTACAAAATTGCCAATTGTTGTTTTAATGGGAAGGACCGTATATCAAAGAAGAAAACCCAGATGTGTGTTGGCGAGTTGTTCTGGGAAGTCTAGAAAATTATGTAAGTAAGAATGTAATTTTTTGCCCTGTGTGTACATTTCTCTGATGTGTTTCACACAAAGAAAAGATGCAAATTATAGTGGCTTCTGTTTTACTCAATCATCACCCACTCTATATTATAATGTCGCCTCCTCCCTATGCAACCCCGCCCAACTTGCTCATGCCCTCACGTTGGGCACACCATGTAACGTCGCCACACACCTAATACCCTTTCTCTTAATACCTCTGGGCGCACAATGCAACCGATTTCTCTTATATCCACCCCATTTGCCTTGCCCTTGCTCAGTCGCCCGTACCTCGGCTTAGCTCACTATAATTATTCAATCTTACCTGGGCGTGAATCGCGTGCTCATTCCCTACGGACTTGAGACGGGATACCTCACGTTCGTGCCTGGGTCAATCTCTATAGAAATACTAAGAAACAACAGACATATTCGAGGCAATCATGAGCCGTACTAAATGCTCATTTGTTTATTGCAAGCAAATTTTAACACATTGACAAATGAACTCTTGGCTTGCAAAAAAGAAAAAAAACAAAAAACAAATAACACAAAAACATAAATACAAACAACATAGAAGAATCCCATTCACACTTGAAACATCAACAAACTTTTCATTCACACAGGAATGCGCATTCTGTCGTGACATCTTATGGTTGTAATTTTAATTAATTTAATTACCAAAACTTGATCTTCGACAGAATCCTGGCGTATTTTTGTCTCGAGCATAAAAAAAAAAATAAAGCATATATGCAACTTCCCTTTGCTGCGGCGTCGCACACTGTCAGCGCCCGTCGTTGCCCGGTGTCTCGCGCATCGCCCGCGGACGAAATTCCAATTCGGCTGCCACCAGTTCCTGGACGCTACTAATTCACTTTCAAATCCGTTACTTACAGTCCCGGTTATTGTTTCTCGCGACTAATCACATTCCCGTTAATGTTTTCCTATGTCCCACTTACGCGAAATAATGTTTTCACAATTTTGCCCGTGAATTTAACAAAAAAAACAACTTAAATTTTATCTCCACAATGTTCCAATGACTTCTTTTACTCGATAAAACTCTCGAAAAAACACTTCCACTAAATATTTTGAGAAAGTCTAGAAAATTTCAGCACGACGATATAACGCGGGTACTCGCGACCAAAACTCAACTCGTTCTCCTGCTTACCACCTTTTCCACATTGTTGGTCTACAATCCGACAACTTTCTTTTTTCTCAAAACACCCGCCTATCACGGTACAACATGTTAGAAAACCACCTTAAGGTGGTTAGAGCGAGATATTCCCTAGTAGATAGAGAGTCCATTTTACATTCAACAATAATTATTTGTGAGACATGTAAATATTAAAATAATTCAAGTCCCGTACAAATTCCCCCGTGCCGTGACTAATTTTGCCATAATCCAAGTCTTCTGTTTTATAATTCCAGAAAGTTTGACGTCAATCCGTCCAAGCGTTCTTGAAATATTCAATAAAAACTGAGTTTCTTTTCACAACAATGGGTGCCATGTTCTTCGTTCTTAATGTGTTTCATACAATTCATACACTTTCTGATATTTCTTGAACCCGTGGCTCGAATTACTTGATTTTTGCTTTAAACTGTTTCAAAAATCTGGTTCTACCCAATGTTTATGTTGCCCATTTCCGCCCTTTACGTTTTCTTTGCATACTTAATTTCTCTTTGACCAATAAAGTTCTGTTCCTTTTTTATTTTTCACGTTCTGGGTCTTGCAAATCATTACAATATCTAACAAGTGAAAGAGATTACCCAGCCCCTATGTAATGATCGGTGATATTTGTGGTAGCAATAATAATAATATAATAAAGTAAAACCATTATAATTATAATTATATGATTGACAGTGATTTGAGTGACAGGTTTTAACACTTAAGGTTTTACTCTCTAACAAATCTGTCTTAGTATTTCATCGTTCTGTATCATGATAAAAAGCATCAATGACTAGTTTTCATTTAGTAAAATGAAAACAATAGTATCAGTAGTAAGCTATGACGTGCATTTTAATTTCCCTTTTTGCGGAAAAACTTAATACTTTTTAAGAATGTGTTTCTAAAAGCTAAAAAATCCTATAACATATTAAAAACCCTCATTTTAAATTTTTAGAACCTAAAAAATTCAGAATTTAATAATAAGGGAGAGTAAACAACATACTGAAATAAACATACCTATACAATTCCTTGGACCTGCACTGAATGGGACATATGCATAAGGGTTTCTTCCCTGACTATTTTCAGATGAAAAACGATCAGGATCAAATTTTTCTGGTTCAGGGAAGTACTCAGCATTGTAATTCATTAAAAATGGTGAAAGCATTACATTTGTGCCCTTAGCCAGATGAAGACCACCTGAAAGAAATATCATTTGTTCTCCTTTTAAAAATTATATTTTAAATGAGCAAAATTTTCAGCTCAAATGAAAATTATAATCTCTGCAGAATTAAAATGAATTCCTACACAGAATATAATAGTAATATAAACTAGAGATAACTGGGTAATTACTTTCAACTAAATTAATTTTGGTGATAATGTAGATGGATTTTTTAAAAACTTGGATGTGGTAAAACAGCATTGTTTTCCCCTCTTTATTGTTGTTATTTAAAGATTTTGCTCATTGAAGTTTTCCTAATATTTTATGGTGTTAAGAATAATCATTGTTTTAAAAACTAGAACCGAAATATATATAAACCACTATCCAACACTGTATTTAAATACTTTTAAATACGGTGTTGGATAGTGGTATATATATTTTGTATAACAATTTTTTACAACAAAATTTATATAACTATTTTATATAACAATGAAAATTTGATTTGATTTATTTAGTCAAAGAACAGTAAAAACTGTCTGTTGCACACTTTTTCTTGAGCTCCAGAATTCCTTTCGAACATTTTAATTATAAATAGTTGAAAGATGAATAAAAGTTAAAAAAATAAAATGGAATAAACAACAACAACAACAACAACAATAATAATAATAATAATAATAATAATAATAATAATAATAATAATAATAATAATAATAATAAAATTAAGTTAAAAAGGGTGAGATTAGTAACATTTAAAAAAATAGACATTCTGGTTCCTGAATTAGACAAAACTTAAGTGCAATGGTAAATGCTCTGAATTGTAGATTTCATTGTTTTGCATTACTAACAAAATAGTAATCCCCCCTCGGCTCCACTCCTACCACTACAAGCAAACGGAGAGCTCAAAAAACATGTGCATACTGAGAGTCATAGGCTTCCGTGGCCGGAGTCATTAAATTCTTGGTTGTCCGGGCTAATCCCAGACAGCCAAGAATTCAATGTGTATACTGAAGCTACATTTATGTCCAGAAGGAAAACAAGGGGCCATTTCAGCATTTGCACAATGGATCAGGGAAACTGCACAAAAACCTGATCGAGATGAGGGTCAGTGACCCAGAAGCTGATGTACATTACTTGTTACAGGCATATTAAGTAATTTTCAAAAATTATACAATACAAATGTAAACTAGTGCATTATTTATCACTGTTAAAATAAACATTATATTATAAAATTAAAAAATAATATCTTAATATACTTATGTTAACTTCCTCATCGAGCTCTCTGAAGACAAATGGTACTGTAGGATAAATTCTCTGTGACTCTTTAATAACAGCATCTAAATACTTCATATCCTGCAAATCTTTTACTGTTGTGTCACGATTTGAATCACCAAATATTTCATATAATTCTTGATATACTTTTTCCTACAACCAAAAGAAATGCATTCATAATTGACAGGAAATACCATCAAAGCAATATATTTCAAAGAATTTTAAAGAAAAAAAAAACAGCCTAAATAAACTGGTGGAGCTCCAACATCACATGCTTTCTCACATTATTTCTAAATTTGCAAATTTTTTTATATTCAGAGTTTATCGAAAATAGACCTGCTTCTGTCCATAGAAAAAAATTAAAGAAAAAATTTGGAGCAGTTTTTGAGAAAAAAAAATGTAATTTTTTTTATTGTCTAATTCTCATGCCAAATTACATTAAAACTACTGATATTTTTCAAAAATTGAAAATGAGCTTATTTAAAGATCCTTCTTAAGGAACAGATTTCATTAAGGAAAAAATCTTTATCTTCAATATTGTAGCACTCCTCCCCCCAAAATGCAGTTTTGCAATTTTCAAAAAATCTATGATTTTAACGTACATTTGACCTGTGCCTTTCTCTAAAGTGTCCTCTGTGGTATCCAAGGGCAAAGTTTGATAAAAAAATGTGATGCCATTTTTGAGAATATTTTGAAAACCTTTTTTAGGTTTCATGTAAAGGACACTCAAAACTCAAAATATCCATTTGAAACTACCAAAGCCTCAAGTTCATTCAGATCGATCAAGGAATATTAACTTTGAAGAAAATCAGCTGAATAGTTTAGGAGTTAGTGTTGACCACACACAGACAGACCTGTCAATCTATTTATCGGTATTAATGGACCTACTAAACATGGATTTTGGACACATGACATGTTAGTGGACTTTCCCCCCCTGTATTTAGAAACGGGATTCATCCACTTTTTTGTTACCAGGACCCAGCAATAAGAATTTTTTTGCCGAAAATTCGCCATTTTCTAGCGCAGAATTACAGAACTTTCTGTTCTTACGAAGTACCTTCATAAGGGCGAGAAAGTAAAAAAAGCATGGTATGTTTGCATCAAAAAATTAGTGTTATTCATAAATAACAATTAGTGTCAGTAAAAATAGACCCACCTGGCAGTCAGGGTGAGTTGCAAGTGACCACAAACAGAAAGTAATGGCAGTGGCAGTTGTATCATGTCCCTGCAAGAAAAAAAATTTAATAATAAAAACAACAAAATGAATTAAAAAATCTGCTGATGAAATTTGATTTCACCATAACATAACAACCTCAAACATAAAGGTGTCCACTTCTTCACGAATTTCTTTATCTGTGAGATTAGCTCCATCTCTAGTATATTGTAACAACAAATCTAAAAATGCCAACCTCTTTTTCTGCCCTGGAAAGGAAAGATATTTTGAATATTCAAAGAATATAATTTTCTATTTTAACACTGTAATTAACCCTAAACAGGCACACTGGTAAATTCTGTTCACCAAACCTTCACTCTCAATCCAGGAAAACTCAAAACTTAAGTGTGGTACACTTATCTGCTCATGTTCACAGTCTTGATGACATTCAAAGGTACAGAAATTTAGTCCTTCATCTTCATTTTCTGAAAGACTGCATTGGGTGAACAGAATTCACCATACGCATGATCATGTAAGTAAAATCTTAAGTCCAACTATTTTTCATTATTTTATATATTTAAATATTGAGAGCCTATTAATATTTTTTAAAAATATTTTCGGTTGTGTGTCAAATAAACATGTAAAAAGAGGGAAATTTTTTTAGGGAAGGTAGGAAAGGAAATTGCAACAAGAACACATTGTGAACACATGGCAAATCAAGGGAGTGTAAAGAAGTGTAATAAAATATGTTATTTCTTAGAATGTAAAGAACATTCACCAAATATAAAAATGTGAGTGAAGTGTACAAATAAATATACAGATTAGCGATTAATCAGAATTAATTATTATATATGACGCCTCACTTTATGATTATTTTTTAACAAAATTTTTGTTGCATTATATCTAGTAAATTATTCTCAATAGATACTAATTACTTTTTGATTCTATTAGGTTTAAAAGCAATACTGGTTACTATAATTACTAAATGAGTCTTTTTAACCAAATTTGTTATATTTATGACTCAAAAATTCAAAATAATCAGGTAGTGAACATATTTAACTGCGTGCACAGTAACATGTGAAACAGGTGCTCCACTCAGTAAGTATCTCAATAATAAAATGTTTAATTTTCCCAACTTTACTATAATGAAAATTGATTTGATCAGTGCTTCAAAAACTTTCATCATCAGCATCAATCAGACATATTTCTCCATAGTCCTTTACTTATATACACTTATATACTTATATACTTTTACAAATATAGAATGGATTTTAATGAAATATTTTTCCCCCCTTTCAGAAAACTTTTGGATAAAACACATTACAAAACAAAACTTACACAACAAAAATTCATTAAATAACATACAATCAATTACAACAATAACAATAACATCAATTACAACATACAATCAATATTACACTAAAATGATACTGTAACATAATAACCAAAGGTGCCATAGAATGGCACAAACTTTCTCAAAGTAAAGTTTACTACTTTCCTTGATGTGGATTGGTACTGTACAGTCTTGCCCCTCCTACTTGCCCGCCACAATCTATCGCCACCCAAAGTACATTTTTTTGACATTTTCTCAACTTTTCAGTTTCCAAATAGTAGAACCAAAATATTATTTTAAGAATGTAGAAGAAGGCTAAAACCTCATCCTAAATAGTAGTTTTCATTAAAAAATCTGGAGCCGTTTTTAAGAAAATGGCATTACGCATTACTCTAAATGCAAAATTTGAAACACTTCTTCACAAGAATCTATTGAGTTTTCGAAAAACTTCATTGGACGTCATTTGAAGAACTTTTACTCACAAATTCAATAATGTATACAAATATATTGAAATGTGCATATTAATGGCGAGAGACATATGTAAAAAAAAAAAAAAAAAAAAAAACCATTTGTGTAATTTTTGAAAAAACAAAAGAATACACCAAAATGAACTTTATGTCATATTAAACAGTGCCATTACCACTATCCTTTGGAAAAGTTTGAAGAAAACATTTGGAGCCATTTTTGAGAAAACGGCGTTTGAGAGTTTCCGAAAATCCGGAATTTGAGCTCATTTTAGCAAAAAACTATTGAGTTTTCGAGAAACTTTATTTGATCTTATTTAAAGCACATATACTCTTAAATACAATAACGTGAAGAAATCGCCTCTAATGTAAATATTACCGATGTGAGAGACAAGTAAAAAAAAAAATTTTGCAATTTTTGAAAAAACAAAAGAATAGAGCAATTTGGCGTTTATGTCATCGTATAGGTTTGTTTGGCACTACCCCTACTAAAACTTTAAAGAAAAAATTTGGAACCGTTTTTGAGAAAATCTAGTTTTTGTTATTTTTAAATTGCAAATATTGCACGCACTGTTGCACGAAAACCACAAAAACTTTCAAAAACATCTACATGACCTTAATGAAATAACTATTTATGGACAACAAATTTTACTTTAAGGAAAAATCAGTCTTCTATTTTGTAGTTGCAGGAAGACGCCGAAAAAAATCAATCTTTTCGATTTTCGAAAATTCAGAGTTAATCGTTAAAATCTGACCTATGCCACCTTTATAAGTGTATTTTTCTCTATTCTTACAAGAAATTTAAAGAAAAATGTTAGAACCGTTTTTCAGAAAATTTTGAAAATGTCCGGAGGGCATGTAAAGTTCCTCCAAATTTGAAAGAATGTTTTTCAAAATTTAAAAGCTTCAACTAGAGCCTGAAGGTCAGGGGTTTCTTTAATTTGGAAAAGATCGTCCGTGTGGTTTAGGCGCTAGGTTGTTCACATACACCAGACGAACGGGCGGACGTTTCAAAAAAAAAAAAAAAAAATCGTTATCAGGAGGCCCCAAAACGTGAATTTGTTTTGAAATCTCGAAATCGATTTTCCGCAGCATTACCTAACGTTCTCTCTGCTACGTGTATTACTCCGTATATACGTACGTAATCGTCACATGGTAAATGATGATGCAATGGCACTGGAGGAACTGTTAAAGAGACTTGACCCTCAAGCCCATCAAGCC
>BLKR01006419.1:0-47500 GCA_011170035.1 Teleogryllus occipitalis
AACTCCTAGATAGGTTTTTGAAAATTAGTCATTCATTTATACTTGAAGTTACTAAAAGTTATATATGAACAGTATAGAAATCACAAACCTCAATGTCAAAATCTAGAAGATTGAAAGCTGCTCTAAATAAAGAACAAAAATGGGCAATACTGGGCACTTCCCACCATGACTGAATATCTGAAAATGACAATGTTCAACATCAGTCACATAAGAGTAGTCAAAGCTGTAATGCCAAATGAAGTATTCACTCAATTCATATAACATCTAATATTCACAAAGCTCATAGTTCAAGGTTAATTAAACAGTAGGCTTAAACTAAATGTGTTATTGTCATAAAGTTGTTGATTTGAAAACTAACGATGACAAATCTTCGTTGCAGGTAACCTAACCTACAACTACACACTCAAATGGCAACCACAAACACATCTACCCTACCAAATTCCGCATACGTCTTTCAAGCACTCGACACACAATTTCCAGTAACCATATTTCTCAAACATACAACTCAAAATTCACAAGAATGAATACATATTTACCATCCATCTGCATCCAGAAAAATTCACAAAACTATACCAAAATTGATCGCAAACACAACAGTAACCCTCCACTACTTCACTGTTTTGAATCACCGGAAGTACTTTAGATCTTGGTGGGGAGATGGCATAGGTAGTGCGAACAATTGAAAAACTGTTTCCGTCGGGACGAGCCTCGCACGCATTATAAATATATAATAATAGTATTTCACATTATGAGTATTTTTTAAAATAACTTCTATCTTATTGGCGAAGACTGGCTGGAAGAAACAATTACTTCTAGTCTCCCTTCATTTACTGAATACTGAATGACAATAGTTTTCATATGTCGTCCCTCTACCATTTCTAAAAAAGAATTGATATCCGGTGATAGGCCTACATGAAGACGTCTGGATCACTGAAATTTACGTATTGATAGGTATTTTACGAATATATATTTCGATACATTATTTTTTTTCAACTTCTTAATTTTATTACATACAATTAATGAATATTTTCGAAAAAATTGAAATATTTTATCTTGGAAGTTGTATACGCTATTTTGTGTTTAAAGGTTTTAGATAATCTAAAATTACGAAGGGCTTGACATTTCAATTTTTTGTGTATTTTATATATTATGTGTCAGATGTATAATGTTGGTCAGACAGCTTAACAGATACTCCGATAAGATATAGGGATTATAAACGAGAAATGATAAGATGATACGGCGTAGGCTATCCGGTTACCAAGCTGTTATCGACTGCCTTTGAAACCAATTTACGTTTGTTATAGGTGTAAACTACCACAGAACTGTTAACCCGTGTTCAATATGGTTTTACCAAAGGAATTGGAAGAACTTTTTAGGTAATATTTATTGTATAATTTCTATTTTGCGGACTAACAAATTGAATGGTGGTAATGAAAATTATTTTATTACAGTTTTGTGGATTCCCATAAAAGTCAGTATATTGACAATTTAAGGGATGTTGTGGCAATCCAGTCAGTTTCAGCATGGCCTAAAAGCCGCCAAGAAATAGTAAAAGTTGTGAAATGGGTCGAAGACAGACTTACAAAATTGGGTGCTAGTGTCGAACTCTGTGATGTGGGAAAGCAGGTATGAATTAGATTATGTATTAAAAATATATATTAATAATACACTATTTATTAATTTCATTTTCTATTTGTAGCATTATTGACAATGACATTTAATTTATTTTTTTCCAGGAATTACCTGATGGCTCGGTTATAGACCTACCTCCTGTTTTGCTGGGAATATTGGGAAATGATCCTCAAAAGCAAACGGTTTGTGTCTATGGCCACTTAGATGTACAACCTGCTCTTAAGGAAGATGGTTGGGATACTGAACCATTTATTTTGACTGAAAAAGATGGTAAATTGTATGGAAGAGGTGCCACTGACGACAAAGGCCCAGTTTTATGTTGGCTTCATGCAATAGAAGCATATCAGAAACTTAAAATACCCGTTCCTGTAAATGTGAAGGTAAGTTGGTTTTGTAATGTGTCTGTACCTTCCATCGAAAGAAGGTATATTGAAAAATGTCTCTCTCTGTTATGTTTTTGGTTAATTAGAACAGCATTAATGCTTTAATTTCAATACAAATTATGAAGAGATGACTCATATAATGTTAAAATACTGCAGAATCTTTTATGAAATATCATCACTGTTGTTTTTTTTACGGTTGAAGTTATTGCTCACATCCAAAAAAAATTGAATGATTTGAGATATTTGTCAAAGAATTTAATCTTTAAAAAATTGACAGCAAGGTGACTTTAATTTCTTCAAGAATTAGCATTAATTCTTTGTTACAATAAACACGTCTTGCAGAGGGCTTCCCAATACAAATACTTCTCCATCTTTCAATTTAAAAGATCTTCCTGAGCACTTTTATATCTTTAACCCATTAACAGCCACATTTTTATTATTATTATTATTATTATTATATAATATGAAATTGTTTAGCATTGTCATCTATTTCAGAATTAAAATTTCGTCTTTCTTATGCAATTGAAACTCATATGTGTACTTCTTCCCGATTTTGAATATCCCTGTTAGTAATGTTCGCCTTAAAATGCAATTATCTTTAGATGTACATTCAGCACAAAACCTTCAATAAAAAACAGGAAAATTGTTCAGTGTGTGGTGTAGTGGATCATCAATTGAAGCATTCAGCCAAACCACAGGGTGAGTTCCACTGAGCAAATTAAGTTGGAGAGGCAATGAAAGAAAACATAAGATCCATGCAGCATCCACTTACCCCTCTAGAATGAACTGGACGTGTCTCATGTTGTTGCACTCAAATTTGCACAACCAATAAGGTTCCAGTAGTAACTGCAAATCTGTTTTGCAAATGACAAAAAGCAAAGTGAATAATATATTTATTATTAGAAGTTGTATTAAATGGACAAACATGTTGAACATGGCGGGGCGGTAGTTCTGTACACTTCTATTTCCCATTTGTTGACAGCCAGGGTGGAGAAAGTGGGGAGGCAACTGTTCCCACCCTCCTCTGAATCTTCAAACTTTTATCTTTTTGATGTGCAATATACCATTGCTGGTGAATTGTTTAACTACATTCTGTGAAGTCACGGAAGTTAAGCAGCTCAAGACATGTACAGGTTCTTGAATGGGTGACCATCTGGGGAACCCTGGGAATCTAATGGCACCAAGCCCCTGATTAAAGAGATAAAAGGCAATGACTGACTATTTAAAAGAAAATTACTCCACTCCAAGTTCAACACCAGTTCTTGGTTATAAATAGAACATTGTTACAAATTAACATACCATAGGATGTACTTTACATGTTTTATGAAATTATTTCCTCTAAAATTAATTCCAAGACAATGTATCATGCTCCCCATGTAATTTAGAGTGAACTTCCTTCACATTACTTGAAGATCAACAATGTCAAGAGAACAATTCTTATGCTTTTTGAATGTAAACAGCCCCAAGCTGTTCAAGCATATTCAACATAATAATTTCTAATTTATATTCATGTAATTACATTGGTCAGGATTAAAGAACTGTATGACTGCAAAAATTTGATTACTGCAGTTAGAACGGGCCAAGCATACCTTTCACAATTGAGATCTTGGGTAATAAAAAAGCTTAATGCAGTTGTATATTAATTTTAACTAATGATTTTTGACAATTCAATTTTTTATTTTCTTGTTACTGCTTACACAGTGCAGAGAAAGTATTGTAATACTGCGGTGGGGAAAGTTGAAATTTCGACACAGAAACTCTTATTGTCAGACCTTGACACAAAAAAGTGAATAAATCTTGTTCCTATGTATATATAGTAAATTACTTCCTCTGACACATTGTGAAGTCAGAATCCATGTTTTGTGGGTCCTTGATACCAAAAAATCGATTGACAACCAAATGTCCATCCATCTGTGTCGGTGGTCAATGCTATCAACCAATTTTCTCCAAAATCAATATTCCATAATCAATCAAATTTATGTCATTGCCGTGTGAATTTGAAACTGATATTTTAATTTTGAGGGATACTTTACATGACGCCCCTGGAACATTTAAAAAAAAAAATAGCTCCAAATATTTTCATTAAATTTTGTTGTCGGGTAGCCTGACCAATGTTTAAGAGAATGGTGCCGATCTAATTTTCATTGACATCCACTATTTTCTTGGAAATCGAAAAAGTTCAATTTTTTTCAAAAATTTGAGTAGTTTTGGTGTAATTTTGTGTGAAATATAGGCTATTTAAATTTTTTTAAACAATTTTTTTCTCAAAAAAGTATTAATTTTTTCTTTAAATTTTCTCCTCATATATGTATCAATGGACTGTAAAAAAAATGTTAATATCATTTCCAGCAAACATTGTTTGAAAATTGCAAAATTTTAAAATTTAGAAAATTGAAGATTGAGATTTCTGCCTTAAAATATGTTCTAAAAAATCAGTCCTTAAAAAAAGTCCTGTACAATTTTTTAAAAAATACTAGTAATTTTTGAGTAATTGCCCTTGAAATTCATGCCCTTTAAAAATAAATATTTTCTCTAAACCCATTCCAATTTTTTTGTACTGATAGAACAATAAACGCTTAAAGGATGGCGCAGGTCTCATCTTCAGGAACACTCTATATTTTCAAAAATTGCAAAAGCTTAATATTTGAAAACTCAAAATTGAAGATAGGGATTTTCTCTTAAACAAAATCTATTTAAGAAAATAGCTCATTAAAAAAGGGTCAAGTACAATTTTTTGAAAAAAAAAATAGTCTTACTTGATATGTGCTTGAAATTAATTATTAAATTTGTTCAAAGAATTGTCACCCTGGCCAGGATTCGAACCCGGGTCTGCTGGTTTAAGCCCAGTTGCTCTAACCACTAAGCTACTGAGAGGCTACTAACAAGCTACTAAGCTAACAATTCTTTGAACAGCTTATTGTGCATGACAAGTTCACAATTTGGTTATGGGAAATGTATACAGTAATCTTGTCATTTTAAATATTTTGCCTGCATTTAGGTAAAAAGATCTAGTTAGAAAAATCACATCAACAAGTAAAAAGAATCTATCATAAAAATGACATTTCCGCTAATTTACTTTAATTGCTTTCCTGGTTAGAAAAAATAACAATTTGGAATTTGTTCAATTCTGTTAGTACATCTTGTACACCTGATTTAGAGACTATGTTTTGGTAACTGGGTTCCTCACTCGTATGCAAAGCGCACAGTGCATGAAAACATTCCTCTTTCACTCTAAAAGTCTCCGCCATAGCAACGGAACAGCTGCCCCAGCAGGCCCTCTACCTGAAGCAAAACTCCTTTTACCAAATACCCTAAGGACCCGTGCGAAGGAGAGAAAGGGCCACGCTTTCTCAGGACGTCATTCTGCACATGGAAAAGGTGCTTCATGACGTTTCCAGATGGCATCTCACAGGTAGAAGTTAAAAGCCCGGTACATCTATGGACGGCATCCCACGAAGGGTTGATGTCTGTGAAAGTCCTGTTGCCACTAACTGCAAATCGTAATTTCTTCGCAATGTTCTGAAAATCGTGTGGAGAACTGATAATTTTGTGCCAGCACTGCAACATGTTGTGAATATGAGTTGCTAATTTTTTCTCATAGTTTTAAACCTCAAATTATATAGTAAAGGCATATAATTTTCTATAGATTATTGTACGTTATCAAGTGTCAGTGGTTCATTTAACATCAGTAAGAAGTTGTTCTTTGTAGTTCTTACATTCTTCTTAAGACCTGTCGAAGACAACTATGTATCATAATATGAGCAGAATTACAATTGCACTAATTAAATAAAAATGTTTAAGATAATGATAAATGAGATTTATTAATCAACACGATGTATAAATAGTTTTCTTTTAATTTTTTTGCTTGTTTTTTTTTTTTTGAATTTTCAGTTTGTGTTTGAAGGAATGGAAGAATCAGGCAGTGAAGGACTTGATGATTTGTTAAATGCCCGAAAATCTACATTTTTTAAAGATGTTGATTATGTTTGCATTTCTGATAACTATTGGCTGGGAAAAAATAAGCCATGTGTTACCTATGGCTTGAGAGGAATATGTTACTTCTTCATAGAAATAGAATGTGCCAGCAAGGACCTACATAGTGGAGTTTTCGGTGGAACTGTGTAAGAATTATTTTTCTTCTTATTTATTCACCCTGTTTCATTGTTGTCATTCCCTGGTAGTTTCTGTTATCTGTTGAAAGGTACTATGAAAATACTACTTTGTAAATAAATAAACTAAAAACATCAGTGTTCTTGTCAAGTGAGAATGTGAGAGAGCAGTGGTCATGCAGCAGACATAGGCATGTTCTTACTTAATATATTTTCACTACTGTAAATTCTAGAAGTACTTGTTGCAATAGCATAATATAATAAGGCACAAAACAGTGGTTTGTTGTGGCTGGTAATGGCTTGAGCATTATATCATAAGTAAATAATGTAGCCAGCATTCACTTGTGAGCTGCATAGTACAACTTCATTAAGTGGACTGGACAATAACCCCCCCTCATTGTGAACCATCAGTTGTCATGTGTATACATGTTTTGCTGCTCAGAAGAAAATTATTTTTTATAGTGTCACAGTTTCATTCAAAAAGTCTATCTATTGACATTTCGGGAACATCAAATGAAGACAATTTTATCTGAACCGTTAGTTTCTTTGTTTACTAAGTTTCTTTGTGTTTCAAATCCCACATTTATTTATTTATTTATTTTAGATTGCTTTTCAACATCTTGGCCATTAGTGACCATTTTATTCTGTGTATTTTGATGTATAAATATAATTTGAATTAGTTTGATTCCTTTTATACATATTTATATATTTCCCTGTAATTATGTGTTGTCCAATCTTTCTTTTCATGTGCCTCAGTTTTCTCTTCATAAATTAGTTTCCATTTACAGATTCTTGTTTTGAAATTCAATTTTTTGCCCAACTTTTGTTTATTGTGCTGTACAATAGTAAGAGGTTTCCTACTACATGGCCTAGTGCATTTATTTTGATCTTTTATGTCATTTCATTTTTAAAAACAATGAGCAAATCAAAACCGGTTTGGTGAAATCATAAAATTATCATGGTTCCAAAACTTAAGCACAATGCTTGTCTCAAAAATATGTATAATTCTAAGAATTAGTTCCTCTAAAATTAATAGAAATGGTCACATTTATCTTGTGCTTTAAAGAGACTATCTTCTTTACCAAGTGGCATGAAAAGACAGATAATTTTAGAGAGTCTGTCTGAAAGCAAACATTAGCCAAGACCAGATCTAAACAGAGGATTCTGGGAATAACACTTTCCTTGCCACAGGGATTATATCTTTACAACTCTGACACTTCAATCTTTATTAATTGTCTTTAGATTTCTGTAATTAACATTTATCAAACTCGTATTCATCATGAAAAACTATTATGTTCATTTCTTCTGTTCATATTTTGTTCAAATCTTGTGATAATAACTTATAACCTTTAACTCTCTATTAACAGTTTGGTAAGAATGCAAATGATGAATGTTTTTGTGCTATCTTTCATCTTTTTTTTTCATCTCTCTTTTTTGTTTTCTCACTTCTTTACTTTCTCTTTGATATAGCAAAGAATTTATTACGCTTCTTCAACCACTGTATAGTGATGTGAACTAGTTAACACTATGTATGCTGCTGAAATATGAGTTGTAGTTCAGTAAGGAAAGAAGAGAAGCATTACAGTAGTCAGCTAACACATTACTGTAATGAAGAGCATCCCACAGCAATTTGTGAATGATGACCAGTGATTGTAAATCATAGTAGCATTATGGTACTAGAATATCATTGCCACACTACTTGCTAAACTATATAATACTTCAAGAGAACACAACCTTGTCTCTATGCCCCAACGCAAGCCCAACTGTCTGCTTTAGACAGTAAATGGAACTTTTTATCTCAAACGACCATGTCATGTGAGTAAATGGCATGAGTCATGTGTTTTAGGCCCTTTCATATCTTAACATTGTCCTTATGAGAAATTGTGTGAAAATGGGGACAACAGCATCTTTGTTCATCTATTTGATCAGAGTTGACACAAGGTATATCATGATCAGTGCAGAAAGCAGTCATTCTAGTCCGATGTTGAGACCGGTTGGGTGTGCAATTCTCTATAGTGTTTTGTCATTTAAATTGGAAAGATGCTCTCTTCTTTCTTCAATTAACCATTGGCAGAGAAAGTTTCAACTTTCTGTGGCAATGATCACTTTATTTTCTCATATGAGCAATAGTGTAGTGAGTAGTGTGATAATTTTTTGGGAGTAGGCTCCAAAGCAGATTTTTGTATCCTTGCTTGTAAGAGACAAAGCGTTCAATTTTCTCCAGGTGACTCTGGGAATTTCATCAGAGTGGTAAGCATTGGCACCTACACTTAAAATAGACTGGAGCAGAGGTTTGCAACACCAGTGCCATAGGGGGTTGGGGGGGGGGGAGGTGGTGTGCGCAGTTCTCTTGAGGAAAGCTCATTCCGTAAGCTTCATATCTTTTGGCAACAAGGAAGTCGCCGCAGTTCTTATTGTTTTTAGTGTTTTGCCCAATGTTTCCAATTGTTACTTTCTCATATACGTGTGTATATACGGAATGATATAGAGAAAGTTGTGTAATGATGCAGAAAATTGGCTTTGAGATTTCTACCAAAATGCATGTTTTGGAGTCCCCTGATGCCGAAAATGTGTTTTTTTTTTAACGTCCGTCCATCCGTGAACAACATTAGTGCCTAAACTATTTGTACAATTTTTTCTAAAATGAATATTCCTGAATCCACCTGGCTTCACTCAAAGCTCTGCGATTTTGAAGAATATTTTTAATTTTTGGGAGTATATTACATGAAGTCCCTGGGACATTCTCAAAATTTTTTCAAAAATGGCTTCAAATTTTTTCTTTAGATTTCTTGTAAGAATAGAGTGATATACACTATAGAGGTCGCATAGTTCGAATTTTCACTGTTGGCTCTGAATTTTCGAAAATTGTAAAAGTTGGCAATTTTTTTGGCGTTTTCCTACAACTACAAAATTGAAGATAGAGATATTTCCTTCAAATTAAATTTTTTCTCCATAATTAGATCTTTCATTAATAATATGCACTTTTCTAAAAAGTTTTAGTTTTCATGTAATATTTTGTGTGCAATATTAAAAAATATCAAAAACAAGATTTTCTCAAAAATGGCTCCAAATTTTTTCTTTTAACTTTTGGTTGAGAGTGCTAAATGTACTCCACAAGATGGCATAAACACCATTTTGCTCTATTTTGGTTTTTCAAAGATTACCCAAATGTAATTTTTTAATATCTCTCTTGCGTTGTAAATATTTACGTTAGAGGTGATTTATTCACATAATGCATTTATGAGCACATGTGCTTTAAATGATGTCATAAAGTTCAATCAAAAGATCTAAATAAATAGGCTCTGGTATCAAGTAATTTATGTTTTCTCAAGTTTAAAATTATGTAAAAATCATATTAATATTATACATAATAAATAATTTGATATAATAAATATATAAATATATAATAAATAATTTGTTACGTTTTTATTGATGCAAAGTGTCTCCTAGCACCTTCAGGGTGTCGAGCGCTTGTACTTTGGAGTAATCCTCCGTTCACATTGTTTTTAACGTCTGTCAAGTCTTGGTGCAGTCAGTTGTCAAGAAGACTGCCAGGTATGCATATCTCCGCGTATGCACCTCCCACCACACGCACCTGCGTCACTACCCAGCGGCCAGAATTGGGAAGGAATAAGGATAGAGGTAGGGTTTAAGACACTTCACAGGGATTGGTCTAGCCCTTCTGAAGCAGCCAAACTCATTTTGTTGGAACAAATTTCACATGAGATCGACGGGAATCGAACTCGGACCTCAGTGGTGAAAGGCCAGCAATTTGATTTGTGAATAAGTGTATTCTGCGTGGTTAAAGTATTGCACCTTTTATTATTCATTATGAGAGACAAAATTTCATTCCCTTGTGTCTCTTATAAAGGGGTTTTGCTGTTTTTCATGCAAATAAGTTTGTCTGATTCTAATGACATTTTGTTCATGATTTTGTATGTTTAATGATGTGTTGAACTATCACCCTTTCCTACCCTTTCGAGCAAAATATAATTATATCCAAATTATTTTGAAGCATTCTCAAATACCTCAAAAAACTGAGTAAATCTACCAAAACGAATTAAACATACCTGAATCAAAATAAAATTCCTTAGTGAATGCATTGAGATACCATGCTTAGAATTTATTAGTTTTTCTGTATAATAGATGGTTGTGATTAATAAATATCAGGCAAGGCAACACAAGGTACACTTGCCGGCGGCGCTTGTCGAATGTGTTTACTACGCTCCGTGAAGTCACAAAGGTTAAGCGCATTCGAGACTTGCGGGTTCGTGGTTGGGTGACCGGCCAGGAACCCCGGGATCTAACGGCGTCGAGCCCCAGGCCGAAGGGATAAAAGGCACTGACTGACTGCGACGTGACAAGACTTGACAAATATTAAAAAAAAAAAAAAAAAAGTAAAGCACATTAATGAAGGATTACTCCCCAGTGCAAAGCGCTCAACGCCCATTAAGGGGCTTGGAGACGCGTTGCGTCAAGGTGTAGACGCACTCCAATTGGTCTACAATAAATTGCTATTCAAAGGTGGGAGTTAATTGAATTTTGTGTGAATAGCAGCATTATTAATGGAATTGCGAGTGGGCCTCTTGTTTTGTGTCACCTCTTTTGGAGCCTTAGGTTTCAACGAGAGGTTGGTCATTCCAATTAGGGTTGCCAGATCCGTCATAAAAAACCAAAAACGCCGCCCAATGGCCAAGTTGAAAACGCATGCGCCCATACCTATACGAACGCATGATCGCTCGCTCGCAGCATCAATTAATGTCACTGCAGCCTCTGACCGGGAGGTCCTAGGGTTCTTGTCCCAGAGTTGACAGGATTTTTGACACTACCTAGATCGCTGGGTCAAATTCAGCTGCTGGCTGGTGGAAAATTCTAGTAGGCAGCTGTTCTGATGTGTAGTTGTCTGTGGTTTCTATGAACAACATCACCCAAATGCCTGAACAATACCCTAATAAAAGGGCCATGGACTGCATGAAATATCTCCTTCCTCATCCTTGCCCTAACCACACCCCTTACTGACTCACATTTCACACATATTGGGAAATCAGGTAGGAGCTTAGAGCTTGTCCAGGCTGGGGTGGTGCCCCACCAATGGGAGATACCTGGTTAAGGGAAACCTTGCAAGCCATTGAGTAGGTTGGCGCCGGATCTCGTCTTCCTGGGAGGGAAGATCACTGCAACATCCTGCGATAAAAACATGCACAATACTTACTGGATTAATGACCCTAGCCGTTGACTTGCACAGAATCGCTAATTAATCAAACCAGACGTTGACTCAAATGACTTGGAAATTATTTGAATTTCGTCCCCCTTGGAAGTTCAGGGTTAGATAAATCGCTGAAAATTCTTGGAGCTACTCTCTTTGTATATTCTGAAGAATTTTCAATTTGATTGATTGATTTATTTTTTCGTGTTTCCGGGCACGTCAACTGCTTTGGTCATTAGTCCCGTTAGTGTAGTGCATGTTTTTTCTCGGGAGATGGCGGTGATCTTTCCCCGCTGCATGGCGAGATTCGGCGCCGACCTACCGTCAGCTAGTGGGGTTTCCCCCTAACCAGGACTCTCCCACCAGCGGGGTACCACCCCAGCTGGGACATGCTCTAGGCTCCCAACCGGTCTCCCGGAATATGTGGTAGTGTAGTGCATGTTAGTGTAAGTGTGTGTGTAAGGGGAAAGGATAGGACAAGGAAGAGGAAGGACAGATCGCGCACAGTCCGTGGCCCGTTTGGTAGGGTACTGCTCTGTCATTCGCCTAGTGTGGATCTGAGAAACCACGGAAAACTACTGATCAGAGCAGCCGGCCGCTAGAATTCTCCTCCAGACAGCGACGGAATTCGACCTAGCTGAAAAGCTAGTGTTGAAAATCCTGCCGCTGTCAGGACTCGAACCTAGGACCTCCCAGTCTGAGGCGCTGCAGTGACATCAGTTGATGCACTGAGCTACCGCTCCCGGTAAGAATTTTCAAAATATCCCTCTTCTAATGTAATAGACTTCCAGCCACTGCATCAGTTGAGTCAGCAGGTCTGTTCATAAGCTTCCTTTAATTGGTCTGGCAGAATCTATGTAATGATATTTTAGCCATTTCTTCAATATCAGAAGGAACATAATCACTATCAACTTGTCTCATTGTCCCTCTGAATAACTCTCAAAAGTCAACAATTAGATACAAAGTTATTAGAAACCCAACACAAAAACTGTATCTGTATTAAGTCTGAGAGTTCAAAACCCACATAAGGCATGAATGTTGTTAAGTTGTGATCATGGCGTGGGGCCATTTTAAATCCCGTATGTATTAAATGTATATCCTAATCCTTGTGTAATCTCTTGGTTTGATAGCTATGTGTTATCTGGGTGGAATTGAAGCACTAGGTCTCAATGCCCAAAACAATGGTACAAGTGCTGAGATGGGGTGAGGGATAACATGGGCAAATATGTAAAGGTTCAGATTCAAGAAAGGCCATTTAGCATCGCATGTTCAGAGAACACAAAGGTGCTCTTCGCTGGAAACCCCGGAGGAGTGGTAGGCACAGTGAAAGGCCTTTTAGGCACTCATAGATAACAGCTGGGAAGAGAGTCGGGAGCCTAACCGAAAAGTTAGCCTACCTTAAGAAAATAGGCAACTGACTTGAAGGAGAAAGTCCGTGCCTTTCAGTAGCATCACTAGTACGTTTTTAGTTAAACATGGCAAAAATGGTCCAGAAAAGTAGGAGATGAAATGGAGGGTACAGTGAGGGAAGTTCGTAGAGAGGGTGAGAGGTAGAGAGGGGAGAAAAAGAGAAGGTGTGTAGAGAAGAAAAGGAAAGAGGAGAAGGATGAGGAGGTGGCGGGAAGCAGGGAGGACATGAAGAAAATGTGTCACAAGTGACAAACACAAATAAGAGCATAGTAAAGCAACACAAGGACTAATACCTACATATTCTGCCATTGTCTCAAAAATTTGTTACAACATATTTTTCATCATCAAACACCTAAAATGAGATTCACGTATAATTTTGTCATTATTACCTTCTTGGAAGTCCTTTTATTCAATATGCACGAAGAACAAGCTTAGTACACCAACAACCTGCCTCAAAACTAATTTCAAAATGTACCCACTTCAAATGACTCATATTCAAAATTTTCACACACTGTCATCAAGCCAAAGTGAAAAATACAAATCAAGAAAATGTGTTAGTCTTGTTATGCCACATAAACAATTTATAAACTACAGTTTTGAATATGTACTGAAATATTCCATTTTTATTTTGTTTCCCAATGTGAAGGAAATGGTGGGTAATGGGTTAATTAACACATTTGAACTGATAAAAAAAAATCATTTCTGTTGACTGTGGCCCCAATGTCTTATTTCCCTCTGTTTAAATGGAAGTAGATGGTTGGGAAAGGTTAACCCTCCATAGTGAGTGCATACCCCTACTAAAATTGAATTGGAAACTAGAATTGGAAGTTGAATTATTTACCTACTTATTTATCTATATCTACAAGTATTATTGTGATTCACTCATATTATAACCAAGTTCCGTTCCTTCTACTCTCACCATCTCTCTTCACTTCTCAATTTCAACGTACTTCTCAACTTCTTAATTCTCAGAAAAATGTTAATCCTTTTGAATTTTCTTCCTCTTACACTCCATCTACTTTCCTCACTACTTTTACCTCCCTTTTCATCCTTCACCTCAACCTTCCCTTTAATGAAACTTTCGTTCTTGGCCTTCACTTTTTCAAAAGACAGGTATTTACATTTTTAAATTTGCTTTAACTACCCATTTATTGCAAGTATAAAATAGTATTAACAGGCATGATAAACATATTATATACTATAATTTATAATGCTTTTATTTTTAATAAAATATTAGTGGTATATTTTAAAAGACAAATGTTTCTGTTGAATTGGAGGATGACACCATTTCTATTGCTTTGTGTGTCACCCACTCCAGAAATGCATATACATTCTCTTTCTCTCTTCCCCCTCTCCCCCTCTCTCGCTCACCCCTCCCTCTTTCTCCCCCTCTCCCTTCTCTCTTCCCCCTCCTCTCCCCTTCTTTCTCACCCTCCCTCTCTTCCCCCTTTCTCACCCCTCTCTCCCCATCCCCCTCTTTCCCCTTCCCCTCCCCTCATCTCTCCCGCTCATAATAGTTTAATCAGATTAAGATTTAAAATAAACAAGAACACTTTTTTCATGAGGAAAAATTAGATTGTTTTTTGAGAAAATATCATTTAAACATTTTTGAAAATGTGCCATTTTGGATAATGCAAGTGCTAACAACACATGAGAGGTTTGAAAAAAATATATGTGTAATATTTTTAATTCAGAAGAGTTAAGCAAAATGATGTCGAAGTTGCACTTCAGTGCATTGAATTGAATTGAAGCCTTATTTTATGTGGCGAGACTCAGGCCATGAGGCCTACTCTTTCATCTGACCACGCATATTTCATTATGCTCCTTTTACCAACTGGGGAAGAAAGAAGGTATTACTTAAGAGAAGAAACAGGCAACTTGAATTTAGCTCAGAGGCTTCATTTAGGCTTGAGGATCTTTTACATGCAGTAAATCTACTAACATGGGACAGCCAGCTTTATTTCCCCTCCGGAGGAAGGTGTACAAAGGATTTTTTTGCCCTTAAAAATCCACAGCATCGATCGGGTTTGAACCTGCGAACTTAGGTATAACAGTCTGATACGCTAACTGTTACACCACGGACAACCTCTGGTGCGGCTAACCGTTAACGCATCAACAACATGCATGGTTCGGTATCCATTAAAAATATTATAAAATAAGTTTTGGAGAAAATTTTCCTTAAATGTTTTTGGAAAATTGATCCAATTTTATTAACAGATATAAGAAAAACATGTATATTATGAAAATACTGTACATGCTTTAATGTTTCAACATTGAAGAATCTATTGCATTAAGAACAAAATCTCTGGGTACAGCAATGAAATTATAAAAGTGGTTGAACTTTTGCAGTTCTTGAAAAATATGTTTTATAGCAAAACATACATTTACTGTATTTTATAAGTACTCTTTCCTGTTTTAGAAGAAGAAATTCAAAACAATATTTCATCCATTGTATGCCAATACTTGGAAAAAGTTACAAGAGCTTTGTATGCAATACCCCCAAAAATCAGATAATGAACTTCCAATACACAGGGCCTGATGTTGCGGAAGGGTGATCAGATTACACCTATTGTCTTAAAAATCTTGTCTATGGTTTTGGTAATAGTATTGTTACAGATTATGTTTTTGAAAAAAACACCTTTTGAGTTTTAGGAACTCCCAAAATATGAATTTCCATCAAAATATTGATGTTATTTTCATGTAGTATTATACAACTTTCTCTGTTCTATGTACACAAGAAAGGAAAAGAAACTTTCTTAAAAAAAAGTCCCTCTTCCTGGATCAACAGTTTTTACAAACCCACCCCTAGGCTTTTTCAAGTGAAGGAACTTTTTTGTTAATTCCTTTAAGCAATTCTATATTCTATGTAATTTTGTTTAAAACTAATTTTCCTCGTGCCATATTACTGTACTAAAGTAACAGCAAAATACTAAATTGAAACAATATCTCCATATTGTGGGAAGGTAGTTTCATGAAATTGAAAACTAGTGAACTACTCTATTGGGAACTTCCAAAGGAATTAATCTTTCCTGAATTTCTTAAATGTATTGAACATTTTATGTATTAATGCCTACTTGTTAATTTTATAAATAAATTGAGTTTCTTCAAATCAAACTTGGAAATAAATATAAATTTGTATTGTAAATGAAACCTTTTTTTATTGAAATTACCAAATTAAAAACAACAACAACTGAAAAACTGAAAATTTCTGATTTACCCCAACTTTGGTGTATGGTCAGTCTTCAGTCTGGTTAACTTCTTTCATTGAACTGATATTCTAATTCATTGTACAATTTTCTCTCTAATGTCCAAAAAATATCCCCACTCTATTTCAAGTTAATGCATTCTCTGCAAACACAGATGATAAATGAAAATAAATCTAAATTCACCTTCTTATCATAGTTATCAGAAAATAGTTATATTTTTGATAAACATGACAATAGTTAACCCTAATTTGCCTTTGCTTACCAGTTGTCAGAAAGATAGCATATATCATATCAGTTTAAATTGTCAAACATTACTATAATCTTCTGGAATGAATTCCCTGGACATAATGCACTTAAATGAAATCTAGTAGCCTAACCATTCTGATCTCTGTGCTGCTCTTGTGTGAAGCAGCTCCTTAAAAATGGAAACAATGGAATAAATCTGCATAATGAAATATTGGCCTCTTTGCATTTAAAAATATTTTTTAAATATTTCAACATTGAGCTGCTGTAAATAAATAATAGAAAAACCTTGGTAATTGTATATTAGTTCAAAAGACTTTTTTTCAGTGCCAACTTGACCGTCACATTCTTTCTAAGTCAAATAGTATGTCTTCTGGAATATTGTTTTTGGACCAGACCCCTTCATCTACACAATAAACATCATTGAGGGTACTAATGCATAAAAATTGATACTGGGGGATAGATATGAATGGTTTTAATTTATAATATATTTCCTTCAGGTACGAAGCGCTTCCTGATCTCATTTATCTTCTCAACTCGCTTGTGGGAAAAAACGGAGATATTCTTATAAAAGGATTGCTCGATGATGTTGCTCCTGTGACTGAAGAAGAAAAGGCTTTGTATAAGAATATTGAATTTGATGTCCCTGCATATTGTTCTGAAGTTGGCGCTACTTGTTTGCGTTACAACAATGACAAGGTTTGTGAATAATTACACTTTATTATTTGCATCCTTATGCTTATTGAATTTTAAAACATAATTGCTCAGTATTCGGTGTAATGTAAGCTGGAAGCTAAGATGTTATTTATACTCTGATCTTATGTTTTAAAATTGAAATGAACATTCTTCGTTCTGATTTTATCATGGAATTATAATTTTATAATTAATTTAGGTTGATATTTTGATGCACCGTTGGAGATATCCTTCAGTTTCTATTCACGGAATTGAAGGTGCTTTCAGTGAATCTGGAGCCAAAACTGTAATTCCACGAAAAGTAATTGGCAAATTTTCTGTTAGAATTGTTCCAAATCAAACACCAGAGGGTGTTGAGAAGTGTGTTGTTGAATATGTGAAAGAACAATGGAAATTGCGTAACAGTATCAATTCAATGAAGGTAATACATGAAAAAAATGTTTTCTTTACTTAAACTCTTAAGGAATGAATAATAATTAATGTTTACTTTTTTAGGTGTATATGGGACATGGTGGAAGACATTGGCTATCAGATCCTGGACATCCTCACTATCAGGCTGCTCGGAAAGCTACTGAGCATGTGTACAACATCACTCCTGATATGACCAGAGAAGGTGGTTCAATCCCAGTAACACTGACATTGCAGGTGGGTTTGGACTTCAAATTTATATTTACTCAGATAGTGATGTGGCAGTGGTGTCGGCAGTGGTGGTGCTGGTGGAAATGGCGATGATGATGATGATCATCATCATCATCATCATCATGATTATGATGATATTTAATGTGAATATCGGCCATCTGGGACCATGCTACACGTTATTCTCTGAGGCCCAATCATATTTTATCCCAGAGAGTTTAACATGTCTTTACTCCTTATGAGGGTCAGCTTTTTCGGCTAGTATTATTTGGCTAGCTATTCTTATTTGTGATTGTCTCTTCATCTTCTAAATACTGGCTATAATATGCATTTCTCTTTGGCATCAAACACTTTCTTTTTCATCGATTGGCTCTCTGCAATTCATCTCTACTATTAGGTTCTTGATGACCTGCTAGCAGTGACTATTTGCCCTATTCTAGTCCACTTCAATATTCCTAATATTGACATTGTCTGCTTATCTCACTGGCTAATCTTTCGTGCTAATTGGAATAAATTCAAAAACAAATTCATACAACAGACGAGTGACCCAACAACATCGATGCCATGGTTGTACACTTTTCCGATGCCACTGCCATCTCGAAGTTGACAAGCCAATCACCTCATTCCCCTGTGCCTTGGTGGATTGCCCACTGTCCCGGCCCATCATGGTGCACAATCAGAAGCAGGCGCTGGCAAAGCTCAATAGGTCACCACTGAAAATTTAATCAGGGTGGCCAGCGAACCTGGAAACCTTGAAAACCGGGAAAAAAACGGGAATTTGGCAAAGCCTGGAAAAAACGGGAAAAACCGGGAATTTGATTTAAAAACCTGGATTTTTCGTTATTTTCAGATTTCCCCCAACACACAGCATACATTCACATACGGCATCATATTCAGTAAGCAGAATTCATCTCAGTACATGAAAATTGCGAGTCTTAAAATAGAAGTATGTGTGACAGGTGTCACAAGTTTCCTTGAAGATTGTGATGTTCATGACTCACGCATAACTCAAATTCAAACATTGAAAATTGAAAAAACGTACAAAAATATGATTAACTTTCATTAATCTTTCAACTATTTATCATTAAAATGTGGGGATGGGATTCTGGTACTCAAGTAAACGTGCACAGTTATTCATATCCCCCATACGTCATACACAGAGTTTACTCTTTTTTTTGAACAAATAAATCAAATCAAAAACACTGTCGCTTGTATCAACATGAGTATGGCAACTAGCAACACATAGCTCCTGTTTGGCTGCCTGTGGGTTGCATGTCCGTGAGCGATATATTTGTTGGAACAAACGTCTGACCGGGAACTCAATAGCTGAATTTCAATTAGTTTTTACTTTCTCGTATACGTACGTATATATGGGATAATAATATACATAGTATAGTGAAAGTTAAGTAATGCTGTGCAAAAAAACGGCGGATTTTCAGGCGGAAAAATTCATTGCTGGGCTCTGGTAACGAAAAAGTGCAAAAAACAAGTTTGCTAAATTAAGAGAAAAACATCGGTTATAATACTTCGGTTCTACTATTAAGAAACCGAAAAGTTGAGAAAATGTCAAGAAAATGTACTTTCGGTGACGATAGATGGCAGTTAGTCAGAGAATGGAACAAGACCTTGAAGCCAGTCCACACTAAAGAAATTAGAAAAATTTGCTATAAGAAAGTTTGTGCCATTCTAGTTTTTTACTACAATACATACATTTACTACAATACATGTAGGTTTGACTTTTGATTAGTGTCGCACATCGTCTTTGATGACATCGGCGGTACCTCTGCTATTTTTTCGATCGAAACAATCATGTTATTCAAGGGGATAAATCCGTTCCGATCAAAACGTCCATCATATTCAACGGGAATTTTTACTTCTTTTAAAGAAGAGTGCAGTCAAGGCTATCTTTGCTTAGAGTATATACGGATATTAAGAGTGACAGTGTCCGAATTGTCATGGAGCATGAAGAAAATGAACATGCTGAGATCTTCACAGGGTTGCGCGCCAGGAAATGCAAGTAAACCCTACTTCCGTCGCTGCATTGTTCCCCAAAGCAGCGCAGTTAAAGTGAAAATGTTGGTACAAATTAATGGTGCTCATTTTTTTCATTTTTTCTTTCATGTAAAGTATTAGAAATAATGCTAATATAATTCATACCCAATCAATTCAAACGAAGCGCCAGTGGTGCAAATCAGCTTTTATTTCGGTAGCCAGGAACAGTAGTCATTTCAAACTTTTGCAAATGAAACATACCATAATCAGCTATCACAATTTCTTGAAGTAAAGAAGAAATTTGTTAGTTCGAAGTTAATGTTATTATCTTCCATCAATCTACTTTCTTTTATAAGAATAGAAATAACTTCCAAAAAACTCTAAAATTGTGTTCACGAAGCGCATGAAATTCGAAAGTGTGATTATGATGCCGAATTACACAAAAAAATACTAATATTTTCGAAAAATTCAATATGATTCTATTTAAAGATAGTTTTTGAGGACATTTCGTTATGAGAAACAATTATATCTTCACAATTGAAATTATAAGAAGACGCAGAAAAATTCAGTTGTGTGTGCAATTTTGGAAAAAATTGTTTAAACAAAATTCAGTTTTTCAGAAGACGCAGAATTTTTTTTCAATTTTCGAAAAACGGACTGTATTAGCCAACATGAGACCTATACCATTCTCTTAATCACCCTTTATGCTATCTAAGGTCCAAATGTAATCAAACAAATTTGTGCGGTTTTTTAAGAAAAGTTGTTTAAAAAATTTCAATGTTTGACACAATTTGGGGGGGGGGAATTCTAATATTTTGGAAAAATTGAACATGACATTATTTAAATGTATGTTTTTGATGAACACATTTCACTAAGAAAAGATATCTTCATAATTGTAGTTGTAGGAAGACAGCGAAAAAAATTGAATTTTTGCAATTTTCAAAAATCAAAATTTTCAACGAACATGAGGTCTGCACTCTTAAACTACTATTAAGAGTGCAGATCTCATCTAAACATACATAAACTAATGCTTAAGCTATTCAAGGTGAAAAGAAGAATTAGAATTGTTGATGTCGTTTTTGAGAAAAAATTATTTAACAAAATTAAAAATGGCCTATATTTCGCAAAATTACGCGAAAACCGTATTACGCGATGACCGTATTTCAAAATCTATCTTTAAGGAAGAGATTCCATGAAGCGAAAAATACTTTACCATTGTAATTTCAGTTGTAGGAAGACCCCGGAAAAAGTTGAACTTTTGCAATTTTCGAAAAATCAGGGTTTTTAACGAACACGAGGCTTGCACTATTCTCTTAAACGGTCTTGACACTATACAACAACAAAATTTAGTAAAAAATGATGGAGCCATTTCTTTGAACATTTTGCAAATGTCCCGGGGGCTTCATGTAAAGAACCCCCCAAAATTAAAATGGTTTCAAATTTAAGGGGCCGCAACATCGCCAGATCGATTAAGGAATATCAGTTTACAAGAAAATTGGCTGAACGGTTTAGTCGCTAGGGTTGTTTACTGTCAGACAGATGGACGGATGTTTCGCCGTCAACTGAGTTTTCGGAATCAATGGCCCACAAAACATGGATTCTGGCTACATCATGTGTTAGAGGAATTCTTTTCAAAATTTAGCTACAGGATTTATCCATTTCTTCTTTAACATGACCCGGCAATAAGAGTTTTTCTGATGAAAATTTGTTGTTTTTTACATAACTTTCTCTCTACTGCGTAAGCAGTAGAAGGTAAAAATATGTTGTAGCGTGCGAAAGTGAACCTGGAAAATTTATATTCTCAGACCTGGAAAACCGGGAAAAAACCTTGAATTCCAAAAAGGCAGATCGCTGGTCACCCTGTTAATTGTGCTGGTCCGGTATGTGCAAGTAGATGCACAGTCTCTTTCATTAATGTGCACTCGCATGTCCTGGCCCCACACACTTTGCAAGGGCGCCAAGGTGATTAACCATGCAAGCGTGTTCAATGCCACCTTACCTGATGACTTGCCCTGGTTTCCGTAGTTTGCCTGGCTGCTTTGAAATGTGGAAGGTTGTATTCAAGAGGAGGCGTTACCATCCAGAACAGTGAAACATAGGAATTTTTTTTTTTTAATTTAAAGTACTTACAGGTAACATTAATTTTAAATGTAGGTAATCGCCCAATATAAAAATGTTTGCTTATACCTGCAAAATTTAACATCTCATTACATCAGTTTTATATCATAAGCTTCATTAATGTCTTCACAAATATACAAAACAAAATAAAATTAAATTAAACAGTCTATCAGCATCACTCTTTTAGCTAGTTTTCTGAAAGCATTTCTTGATGGAGTTAAATCAGTATCTTGCTTATTTTCTATTCTACACATTCTGTTCAGTGGAGCATTAAGAAACAAATTAGTTCTAGCGAATGGCCGTGCATATAGTGCTTCATTATCATTTCTGAGACATCTGGGAAGAATCTTCCAACAAACTTTTGATACAAAAGTTTGCCTATTAACATTATTGTTTGAAAGATTGTAAAAGAACAAGAAATTATTCAAATTATGATAGGAGGAGAGAGCATTAATATTTAGCAAATTAGCTACCTATTTACAATCATAGGATAGTCTTGGTGATGGCAATTTGAACTTGAATGCAACAAAATTGAAGAATTTATGTGGAATGGACTTAACTTTGTTTATATAGATTTTATAAGGGGGTGACCATACTGGAAAAACGCATAGTAGAGTAGGTCTAATTAACAATAGATATATTTTAAAAGTTAGAATATTTGCAAACTTTGCAGTCATCCTCGTCATAAAACCAAGAATGCATATGCTTTATCCATTATATATTGGATGTATCAAATTTCTGGCCCAGATCTTTAAAAGTCGAAATCAAATTCAATAAATATCCATTAAACACATAATCATAATACACAATATTACTCGCTCAAGAGTACCTCATGACTTTTCATTTATACCACAAAACGAGAATCCAAGTTCAACTGAAGTGTAGTACAATCGTTAAGACTTTAAGCTTCCACATACAATTCCATGTGGTCAGTGAAGAGCAAAAATAAACCTGAAGGGAAAACATACATGATTTATGTATTATTATTAAGGAACACAAGAAATAGTAAGGGTCGCTGAGGTACCCCTTATATCCTGAGATAAAAAAGACTTGTATTTTACTTAGTGCATCCTGCTTGTCAAATAGCTACCAATTCATTTCAGGAATGTTCCATGAATACTTATGTGTTAAAGTTTTAATAATAAGTGCTATGATCAACAGAGACAAACGCTTTAGCAAAATTTGTACACACAACATCAACCTGGGACTTTTCTTCTAATTTCTCAATAATATATTGCTGTGAAGTCATCAGATTTGATGTCATTTTTTCAACCTAAAACCATGCTGTTCATCAATCAATACTGTATTGATTGATTGATTGATTGATATACTGACAACCTTGGGCCACCTAGACTTCTTTGATTTTAAGATACCTTACAACATAACCTGGAAGTACAGCATTCTTCACCCTTCCTTGGTGACTCAGGGGATGACTCCCGTTGTCCTTTGTAATTTCCTCATTTCAGGGTCTTTCCTAATCCACTTTCTGAAAATTTATTTTCTAGTCACCAGTTTCCAAGAGATCCATTGGAATGGATCCCTTGGTCAGAGTGAATCAGAATTCACTCTGTTTTCCACTGTTATCAAAAGTATCATGACAGTTATACGAGAGCCTGTGAATGCAGAACTCACTGACGACTTCACCATTGTTTGCTCTTCCGAGTGCACACAATATTCAAGACAAATCCAATTCATCTTCAGCAGAATGCAAGAATAAAGTGATAAAACTGAATTCAAGTTCTCAATCAAATCCAGCTGCATGCATTTCTGAAGGATTTGTCATCTCCATAACTACTTTATTACTGTTGCATTTTCAAATATATAAGTTAATCTTGTTGCACAAGGAAGTATTTGGTATTTCAAATATAAATCACTTACCATAATAGAACTATTGTTGCTAACTTACCATTGAACCACATTCAAACCATATGCATATAATATTCCAAAAATAACTTACCTAATTCATACAGTATTCCAAAAATAAATTTGTGATTTGTTAAAAGAATCATACCACAAGATGAGGAGGCCCTTACATCCTTATGGGAAATCATAACTTCAAATAATATAAGTTATTAAAAATGTATTGTCCCACACCTTGTGTACAAGGTGATTTAGATTAGACTGAAAAACAAATGCAATTTTTCACCTTCTCTTTTCACTTCTTTTGTAGGAGGTCACTGGGAAGAATGTTCTGCTGCTGCCAGTAGGTGCCTCTGATGATGGTGCTCATTCCCAGAATGAAAAACTTGACATCAGAAATTATATACAAGGGGTAAGCTCTTTTTCCATTCTTAAAAATATTTTTTGTGACTATTAACTAGGGTAATAACTGTTTATTAACAGGTTATTTATATTTATTTCTTGTTTGAATACATCGATCGTAAACTAATATGAAATAAACAAAATCAGTAAAACCCTGTTCTTGCTAAAGTGAGTGGTTTACTGAAATTGAGATTGATTTTAGGAATAAATTTCTTCCATATTCAATTCAATTTATCTGACAACAAAAATGTCGTTATGCATTATAAGATACAACATTTATTGAAGATAGAAGTAGTTTGCTGTCATAAGCATCCCCAACATAAATTTTGTTTTAAGAGAAATCGATTACAAGAGAAGAGATTAGTATTTTATTGACTCCTTTATTTTAGAATGGTTATAAAAATATGCTTATCTTGACAAGATTAGGATTATAGCTGTATCACACTATTGATTTATTGAAAATGTATTCAGTTTGCAAAAATAGAGAAGAAATATGGAAGGCTATAAAATTAGTTATCAGATGGTGAATGCAGACTGCCATAAGTGAGTGTTTTCCAAACTGGATGACACAACATCCTGAGATGTCATCTGAAGATTTACGGGGTATCTCGATCTGTGTGATTTAATCAGCTATTAATTTATGATGGACATTACTCCTGAAATGATGATTTTCTGTGATGACCGATATTAAATAAATGAAAAGTAATATAACTGTGCTGGATGAAGAAATGCAAGTGAATTTATTCTTCTAAACCAGGGATTCCTAACCCCTCTTCTTTTGTCGACCCCATTTAAAAAAATTGTTTGCTCCATCAATCCCCTTACGCTATTTTCTATATTATGCATAATTATAAGTCGAAACACAAAGAATAGAACAGAAATGTACCTAAGTAGTCTATTAAATTTGGAATACTTTCATGTGAGGGGCAAGAATGTCGCACAAAATATTAGTTCATTAGTGTGTCATCGTAAGAAAAGTTTGGAAAATACTTGCTTATGTTGAACTGTTCTTGAGAAATATTAAACCTGATGATTGGTAAATCATGTATATGTGTCCATCTTTCATATATCAATAAGAAAAATAAGAAAAAAATGTAAATACAGATTAACCAAGTTTCAATCTTCCCTTTAATACTATATTATTTAACTTGGTTGAATAGGGAATATAAATTTAAATGCCTAAGTTCTCATGTATGGAAATGTCTGTTTCTTATTTTCAGACAAAATTGTTGGCTGCCTATTTGTATGAAGTTGCGCAGTTGAAGTGATTTTTATTACAGGAATATTGCCTACTTAAAGTGCAATTACAAATATTGATGAAAACTTCTATTTCTAATTGCTTTAATTGAATGACACTGAACATTGCAGTGTGTAAGTATGCTTTTCCAACCCCCAGAAACATTATAAAAAAATAAAAATATGCTGCTATATTCCATTAATAACAAAATGTTAAGTATGAAAAAATCTTTGGGTAAGGTTTTTGTTAAGAGCAAACTGGTCTTATCAACTAAGATTTAAACCATATATTTTTATGCTTATTAATAAATAATCTTCAAAGTAAAATGTGTTGAATTTTTCATTTTCATGTGTTTTGCGTGGCACATTTCTGTGATGTCAGTTCCAGAGTTATTAGTTTGGGGACCCCAAGCATTATAGAACCTGTCTGGGGATTCTAAAATTTGCAATCTAAAGTTCAGAGAAAGAGGATTAAAATGAAGTGGTGTACTGTGACCTTAAACAATTCTATGGTGCAAAACAAGAAAAACATTGCAGTTTCAAAACCAGAAATACACAATGCTAACCTGTTGAAAAGCACTTTTTCTTTTTCTAAAAAATTGATATAAATATTTAAAAACCTACAGACAATTGCAAGAAATAGATGAGCTTGTGACTAAGCTTCAGTCTTGGAGGTTTGAATTTCAATGTTCAACGTGGTAGAGAATTAATTATAAATACCATCAGTGTAAATTGAATTGTGCGAGAAAAGTCTGTTGCTTTTGAAATAAGTGAGGTTAAGACTTCCACAATACTTGAGAAATTACTATAAATAGTAGATATCCAGTCAAGTGCCAAAGCAGTTTTTCTAATGTGGGTCAATTGGAAGTGGTCATGAATACTTCTTGCTGTGATTAATATTTTTTAAGGTTCAAGAACAGTATCATTTTAAGTTAATTCTTGCCAGTCATCCCTATCTAATATAATGGACACTGACCACATCCTGTTTGGTCACTATTTCTTATTAGTTTCTTCTCATAGGCAGCATAATAATTCTCTGCTATACGTGGGCTTTTCTAACGTGGATGATGACACTTCATCAGTTGTTATGGTGTCATCCAATCAAGAGCTAAAACATCATGGTGACATTTAAACTCCTAATTGGACGAAACAGTGTCAGTTGTCATCAGCGAGACTACAGAAACCCAAGTATATTTTCTTAGTTTCTTCTTTCCATTTTCATTTGAACTCATTTTTTATGTATAATCACCCAAAACAAACTAAATTGCATTACAAGTTATTATAACAACATATTAGTATTAAAACATCATAAACTAGGTCAGATATACCATATTGTGTATGTCCAAAATACCCCAATTTTTACGAAGGGAGATAGTAGAAATCCAAAAAATTACTGGCCAATCAACCTTACAGGTGTAGTAGGGAAAGGTCATGGAAAGGCTTAGAGCTCAGAGAATACAGAAATTTGCAAAGAGAAATAATCTCATCCCAGAGCAACAGTACGGATTCATCAAAGGTAGATCCATTGTATCAAACTTTTCTGCTCTCTCAACATCTGGAGGAGAGCTTTGGCAACAGAGAACCAATAGACATAATATATGTTGATTTCGCAAAAGCTTTTGATAAGGTTCCACATCAGAGACTGCTTTGGAAACTGGAACATACAGGTTTGAGTGGTCAGCTTTCAGCTTGGATTAGGGATTACCTTAAAAACAGAACTTTTCAGATATAGATAGATAGATATTTATTATTCTGCAGGTAGGTATATACAACCTGGTGGCAGAACTCTACAATTTACATATCACTAATATTAACTTAAAATTATTTAACAATATAACTTTAAATTATTTAAAGATATAATAATAATAATAATAGTAATAATATGCTAACAATAATAGCCTTAACTACATTTTATGGTCGACCTGCACAGTTATTTGAAACTATTAAATACAAGATTACACGACTTTTTAATTACACTTCACTTCACTTCACTTCACTCTCACTTCACTTCACTTCACATTTGAAATTCACTTCTCTTTCTACTTCTATACTGCACTACACTGCACAACACGTCACCACACTTCAATACAATACTACTTTGAATATAATTATATATTTAGAACAGGAACGCATTTAATAGTAATTAACACAATAATAATAGCAATAAAAATATCAATAATAATCAAATAATAACTGATATAATAATCCAACTTACTAAATTAATAAAGTTTACAAATACCATTAGTTAATTTATTTTTAAATCTTTGAACACCTAGAGGAAAGGGTTCCAAGGCTGTCGCAGGTAACTTATTCCAGTCCGTTATTGTTCTATTTGTAAATGAAAATTTTCCAACATCTGTTCTCTGTGGCCTAAACTGAATTTTGTGCTTGTGATCCCCCTACTAAAGTACGAAGGTCTACCCAATCGGATGTAGATATCTTTCCAAGCTGGATAACCGGCATACGCTTTGTACAAGGCACAGAGTCTTGCCTTAACTCTCCTAATTTCTAGAGACTCCCATTCAACATTCTTCCTATTCCCTCGGAAAGCTAGTGTATACGCTCTTCTCTGTACTCTATTCAAATATTCCTTTTGGGAATTTCTATAAGGGTCCCAACAAACAGCCCCATATTCCATTAATGGACGAACTAGAGATAAATAAGCTAATTCTCTCGCTTTCGCAGTACTCTTTTTTAGTATTCGCATGGTAAAATGCAAGGACCTCCAGGCTTTCCCTACGACACAGTTTACCTGATTTTCCCAACTCAATTTGCTATCAAAAATTATCCCCAGGTACTTACAAGACACGACTCTTGGAATGTTTTCGTTGCCTAAACGGTATTGAGTTTCATTGTATTTGCGGCCCCTACCAAACGTGATGGTTTTGCTTTTCGAACTATTTATTGTCATGTCATTTTTTTTTCGCCCGCAAATGTAATCTGTCTAGATCACCCTGCAAAATGTCCTCGTCTACATTTGATTGAATAACTCGATATATTATACAGTCATCTGCAAATAGCCGTACCTTTGAATATAAATTGTCTGGCAGGTCATTCACAAATGCGAGAAACAGGAGAGGTCCAATAACGCTTCCTTGAGGGATCCCTGAAGTTACTTTTGCTTGAGTCGAAAATTGTTGCCCAACTCGGACTTTCTGTTTCCTATCTCGAAGAAGCTCGTCAATCCACGCCACAACTCTGGGGTCAATACCTGATTGCATTAATTTATGAACCAGTTTATCGTGTGGAACAACATCAAATGCCTTCGCGAAATCTATTACGGCGTCCACCCTCCCGCTATTATCAACTTCATCAGCTATATCCTGAAACAATGACACTATCTGACTCTCGCAAGAGAAACCGTTCCTAAAACCATGCTGTCCCTGAAAAAGCCATTCTTTTCTTTCCCATACTTGTCTAATATAGCTAGTTATCAAGTGCTCCATTAGCTCACATACAACTGACGTGAGACTTACTGGTCTATAATTGGCTAATACAGTTCTATCACCACCCTTGAAAATCGGAACAATGGTAGCTAGCTTCCAATCATCGGGCACGCTTGAATTGTTGATCGAAACCTGAAATAATCTTGTTAGATACGGTAATATTGCCTCTCCACCGAGTTAAATTATGTCAGTGGAAATGGCATCTGGACCCCGCGACTTTCCATTTTTCATAGATTTAATTCGTTTTCGCAATGTGTTTACCTCTATATTAAACTGATTTGACACAGCTTCCCTCGATATCTGAGTGAGTTGAGATTTTGTTTTAAAAACGGAACTGAAGTTGACATTGAAAGCATTTGCTTTTTCCCGATCATCTGTAAGTAACCTATTTTTGGTATCTTTAACGATAGGAATTTCTTCTTTATTTCCTCTTCTTCTGTGAACGTATTTGTAAAACCCCGACCAATTATTTCCCTCCCTGTCGAGAATATGCTTTAAAAACGTCTCCTGCGCAATTTTCTTTTCCTGCTCTAATTCTTTCGAACAATTACGATAATGTATCTTATGATTTTCACTACGATTTCTGTTATTGAAATTCTGTTATGAGTCTGTCTGAATTTCTGTTATGAGTAGAGGGTGACCATCTCGTCTTGTCTTTGCCAAGACAAGGCAAGTTACTACGAGTGCCCCAGAGGACAGTTTTGGGTCCCTTTTATTTATATTGTACACTACTGATTTTGGACAGCAGCTGAAATTGGATTGGAACTGCTGTGAGGATGATACAAAATTAGTTTTAAACCCCCTGACATTCCAGCTCCAGGGGGATCTGCAACAAGTACAAAAATAGTCTGGCACTTGGCTTTTACCACTAAATGGTATGAAGTGGAAGTGCCTACATTTAGGAGAGAACAACCCTGTTCTACCTTATACCATTGGAAATCATGTTATTGTATCAACAGAATTGCAAATGGACCTTGGATTGATTATCACCCAAGATCTGAAGTGGGAAACCCAAGCCTGAGTGTGACAATAAAAAAAAAAAAATAGCTAGTCAATTTATCTGATTCGAAAGGTATTTGCTGACCTGGACATGGAGGCACCTCGAAGAAAAGCCTAGCAATACAAAGGTCCCGTTGTTCCAAAAAAGGTAACAAACTTCTTGAAAACCCTGAGATAGTGTTGTCCAAAATTCTGAGAGGGTAATGGCAGCGTGAATATCATGATAGATGTACGTACTTGAAGCTACTCAGCCTGGAAGAGAGGAGAGAATGAGGTGATATGATGGCAACATAGAAGACACTTTGTGGAGAACATAGTCAACATTTTTCGTGATCTCTTCATCAGGTCATCTGATGAGAGGCTGAGAGGGGTCATTCAGAAGGGGAGGGTTCAAATCAACTATTGTTCCCACTTCATCACAAATTGTGTAGCATCCCTCAAAACTCTGCTGGACAAGGCCAGATACAATCTGTGAAATTGTAAGTTGATACATTAATTGCAACTGTGATAAAGGAGCTATGCAATTATAATCATATTTTATGACAGTTTTGTTATAATGTAATACTGTATCATGTATATTATGTATAATTATGATGTATTAATTATTATGCTGGCACCAGAGCTGAACTTCTTAACCAAGCTCTGTGGTGACACAGACGTTAAGTAGCTCTAGTCAATGCGGTTTCCCAGTTGGTTGACTATCTGGGAACCTTGGATACTAACAGTGCTGAGCTCCTGGTCAATAGGGGGGGGGGGGAGGCGATAACACTGATATGTGTTGTCATGACATGACACTGACTTAATATGTCCAGGGAGAATTACTCGTGTTCAATGCCAAAAGGACTTGAGGATGCTGTTCCACAAGTAACAGAATTACTTAATTAAATGTATTGAAGAAATAGATATATTATTATCAGCTACGCTGCTACATATGAGAAATGTACAGTACAACCCCACTTTTATGTTCCCAGAATTTATCTTCTTCTGCAGTTTACAGCAATTTTTTACAGACCCTTCAATTTTCCTCTGTTCTTAATGTTAAATTATCCCCGCTTTTACATTTTCGAAATTAAATTTTACCCGCCATTTTCACTTTTTGAAGCCATCTCTGATCTGAAATGCCATTTTTTCGTGATATTTTTGCTTTTCCTCGCTAGTGTTCTCTCTCCCGATGAGATTTATTTCTTTGGCTATGGATTCTGGTCTAGTTTGGAGATCCATTCACTCTGGTAAAGTTCTAAGGAAGTGTGCTCCTCACTATAGTGTCAAAGCCAAGTATAGTGAGGTGTGGATATCATACTTTTGTGCAATTTTAAGAAAGTTTTAATTTGAATAAAGTGTTACTTTTGCCCTGTAAAGGATTTAAAAAGAAAGAGAATGAGTCTTTCTACTCGAGCAAAATCCAAAGTTCTAGAGGATGTCCATAAAGGAACATGAGTTACGTCAGCTAAAATGTCGGGGATATCGTTATCCACTCGTAACATAAAAGTGAGAAACAAGGACCCAATAATTAAAAGAGGAAACGGAAGTGGACATTTCTGCAAGAAGAGGAAGTACACCAGCTATTTGAAGTGTAAAGAGTTGGAGGAAATCCTGAAGAACTGGTTCCAGATGGCATATGCTTGGAACATCCCTGTGAGTGGCATGTTGTAACATGAAATGCACTAAACGTGGCAGATAAGCTTTCCATTGGGAACTCCCCATATAATGGCTAGCTTGATTGATACAAAAAGCTTTACAATACTGTTTATGAGGTTGTGTGTGGAGAAGGAAATACTGTGCCACAAGAAAGTGTTCAGGAATGGCAAGAGGGGTTAATGTACCTCGTGCAGAAGTATTCACCCAAGGACATCTTCAACGTAGATGAAACCGGTGTAGTTTTTTATTCTTCTGAACGAAACTTTCACTTTTAAAGGTGAGAATTGCCACTGAGGCAAAAGCAGTAAACTTAGGCTTACTGTGATGTTGTGAGCGAATGCCAACAGTTCTGCAAAGCTTTGCCCATTTGTTATAGGAAACCCAAGAAACCTTGATGCTTCAAGAACGTGAAAACATTGCCCATGAAATATGAGGCTAATATGAAGCTTAAATCACTTCCAACCCTTTTCAGAGGTAAATGTATGCTCTTAATGTGAAGATAGGAACGCTGAACAGAAGAATTCTTTTTTATTTGTTGATTAGTGCTCTGCTCATCCAAAGCAAATGAACTTGAAAAGTTTTAGAATTGAATTCTTGCCAGCAAACTACTCAAGCAAACTACAGCCAATGGATTTAGGCATAATCCATGCTTTCAAGACCTACACAAAAAATGTGCAAAAATTAAGTTTGATGAAGTCAGGGAAGGACACAATGACATTTAAAATATCTATCGTTAATGCACTGCATTACATTGCAAAGGTATGGAAATATGTTTGATTATGATGAAAATGATGCTGATGGTGGTGTGCCTACTTGTGCAGAAATAGTTTATGCAATAAACTCAATAAAAAATATATTGCTGCAGCAGATGGTGACTAATAGTTTTGATAACGTACATGAACTTGAAAAGCAAGTTAAAAGAATTCCCCAGAAAAGGGCAAAACAGTCATCAATATCAGACTAAAAAAGTACTAGAATTCTTGTATTTTAAAGTGGAAAACAAAAGGGGTACAAAAAATACTGATTGTTAAAGTGGATTGTAAAGTTTTAGTATTTTATTACATGTGCAAAAGGACTTTTTTCCCTCCGTTTACATTTTCCCATGATTTACTCCCATTTCTTGGTCCCTTGAAAAGTGTAAAAAAGAGGTTCCACTGTATTATTATTTACCTGAATATATGATCAGGTTTTTCTCCAAAATCTGTATTCAAAAAATACCGGATCATTGTGTATTCGCAGATTAAACCTTGCCAGTTAAGATTTATGATTTGACATTGCTTTTCTTTGTCATGAAACTCATAAATGTTGATATGACAGTAAGCTGTGAAGACAATAAAAATATCACGTGTATCTGTAAAATGTTATTACTTGATTACTATAAAAATATATTAGTTACATATTCTCGCAATTTCCTCACATCTATTGCGAATTTGACAGACATTTCAGACCAATATTTATGAATGAGCTGGAAAGAGAATCTCAAACAAATGGCATTGCATCAAGTGAAATGTGATGTGAAAAGAATAAAAATCGTTGCCGAGATTTTGTTACATGATGCAGTGATCATCAAAGCCATGTGTACTCTTGGTTCAATACCCAGCAAGTGCAATTGTGTGTTTTGCAAGAGATGTGAATTATAGAAATTCACATTGATAGATGTACACATTCTACATTCAACCACACAAAAGGATAATACATATTTTCTTAGTAAAGCTTCCCAAACTTGGAACTGTCTCCCACATTACCTTCAATACGAAGATGGACAAATTTGCAATTCACAACTCTTATCGCGTGAAAATTAAATGATACAAATTTTAAGTATATTCTGTAAAAGAATGTTAAAGAAATGTTAATGAATCAGAGCCTCAAACGAGTGGTACAGCATTCGAGCAGCAAACGAGTGGTACAGGTAATTCAACATACAAAAGGGGGGGCTAAATCTCAGAGGACACCACGCTATGGGAAAACCATAAAGAAGCATGATACATGAAGGTAATGTCAAAAATCATGATTATGATAATTTTGAGAATTGTTTTTATGTTTTGTGGCTACTCTTGTTGTTAGGCTTTTATAAACTTGTGTTCGATCTTCGGTTAAAAGACCATTATAATAATTACTCCATTCCAGCATACTAATTGAGATTATTCCCAACATGTCCTTATTTTCCATTCTCATTCCTCCTTTTATCTTCCAGGCTCTGTTAGGCTTAACATCTGTCTCCTTCCTCACAAATCTTTTACAAGTACTCGTTCTTGGCTGTACTAATTTCTGTTTGTGTTTCTCTCCTCATTCTTTGACATTCTTTTCTGTCTTTGCATTTGTTGCTAACCACTTCCTGTACATTTGTTTTTTTCTTTGCTACCAAATCCTGAGTGGTTTTATTCCACCACACTGGACATTTTTTATTTTTCTGCGTATCCTCCTTTTCGCCCAAGGCTTCAAAGGCAAATTAATGGATATACCGTTTTATGGATTCATACATAATATCTAGAGTTTCTTCCTTTAGAGAAATTTTGTTAGCTAACCACACTTGATATCAAAATTCTGTAGAGTATTGTCATTAGGGAGTGCATTCAGCAATTAATATAACTAAATAATTGTAAAGTTCCATTTCAACTTGCAACATTCAATCATTTATCTACTCCCAGGATTTTGTTATACCTGTACTTTTGTTTTATTGCCAATGATTCATCACTATCACTACAACCTCTCTCCTCGTTTGTTACCCCCAAGTAAATACGCACATATTCCCTCTTCTGTTTTCAATCTTTACGCTTTCTTTTCTTTCTTTCTTTTTTTTTTTTTTCCCTGATAATGTTATAATATCCATATGAGGCTTGCCTTTCTTTGAATACTTCTGTATCTGTGGTTGACAGCACATGAATGTTTCAAGTCCCAATTTTCATAGTCCTTTTCCTTGCCCAAAGCCTTTGTATATTATGTATGTCTGATTCGAAGACATAGCTGAAAAAATTTGCAGGTGTTTTCTTTTTCCAAAGTATGAGGTGTAGGCCCAGTAATATTTTTCTGTTATTTTCATCAAACATAAAAGTATAATTTCATGTACAAGTTATATCCTAATTATTGTTAGTTATTTTTGAAATTGAAATTACAGTAAAACTTCACTTATACGTTTTTCAGGGGACCGAAGAAAAAAAATGTATAAGTGAGAAAAACACATAACTGAAATTGAATTTTATGAGCAAAAAGAAAATCTCTATTTTTACTCTACTGTTTTATTAGAAAACTTACTACCAAAAAAGAAGATTTTAATATGTAGTTTAAATGATTACTTATGAAAAAAGTGTTATCTTGGTCTGTTTAACATTATAAGCCCCCAAGGTATACACTTCCCCCTCCAAACGTGATAGCTGTCCCATCACCTCATCTGCGACACTTGTGTTGCATAACAAACTTTTTAACAGTTTCTAATGCTGCAACGGCTTCACTGAAACCTACTACATTTATTTCACTATCATCCACTTCATCATCACTGTCTTCATCAATCTCTTCGTTGATTTCACTCACAATGTCCTCAATGGACCTTAGTTCAGATGTAACCCCATCTTTATCTACATCCACAAATTCTGTGAAGTCCGCCTGATTGATGGGTAAATCTCCCAAAGCTAACTCCATTTCTACATCATCTTCGGGACTGCCAAATCCAGCTTTCCGGAAACAGTTCCTGATGGTAGATTCTTCAACTTTCTGCCATGACGAGGAGATAAAAAAAGGAGTGTTCCTGATTATAAAAACTAAAAATTCTACCTCACTGACCATAAAACTAAAAATTTTACCTGTAATACATTTATTTTAGTCGAACTCCTGTTTCCGTTGTCGATGTAGCGGATGGCCTGTTGCACCAACATTTTTCGGTAGTGCAACTTTAAGTTACGGATAACCCCTAGATCCATGTGTTGCAACTCGCTGGTGCAGTTCGAGGGGAAAAATTGCACCTTGATGTTCCGTAGATATGAGGTGTCTGGTGGATGTGCTGGACACTTGTCTACAAATAATAGTATTTTTCGCCCTCTGATACCCATTCTGGCATCTAAAGCCCGCAACCAATCTTCAAAGATTTTCGTGGTCATCCACGAATTTTTATTGTGTTCATATTTGGTGGGCAGTGTTTTAATGTGTTTGAAGCATCGCGGCTTCGCAAATTTCCCGATCGTGACCGGTGGCAATTTTTCTGTCCCATCACTGTTAGCACATAAAAGCACAGTTACACGGTCTTTGCTCTTCTTACCCCCGTGACAATTGTCTCCCTTGAACGCCATCGTCTTTTCAGGCATTGGGGAATAGAAAAGCCCCGTCTCGTCGGCGTTAAAAATATCTTTGGGGGCATACTGCTCCACCAGTTCTTGAAGAGGTCCCGACTACCATGCCGACACGACATCTGCATCAACATTTCCGCTTTCGCCGCACATACTTTTGCAGCAGATTCCGTGTCGCAGCTTGAATTTATGAAGCCAGCCAGATGAAGCTTGGAAATTTTCTAAACCAAGCCGCAGTCCAATTTCAGTCGCTTTCTCGCACAATAAGGGGCCGCTTATTGGTATACCTTCAGCACGATGCTGCTGAAACCACTGTAGCAATGCATCTTCCAAATTTTCATATTTTCCTCCTTGAATTCGCATTCTCTTTATTTATTTATTTTACGTCAAAAAAAAACAGTTAAAAACTGCGTATGACGTGCTATGGGTAAAAGTGAATTGTGTGCACATTTTCAAAATTCTGTGATCCCTACACTAAGTCATATACTACTTAAATTTTGAATTTTGAAAGGGAGAAAAAAAAAACAAAAAAACTCCCATGTAATAAAATCTATTTTCAAGGATAAATAAGCAATAAATTTTGGCTCTTATTACTTCCTGCCGCGACAACATGGAAACGATAATTTGAATAATTGTATTTCCCACTGAATTCTAGAAGACGTGCACAGAAAATGAAGTTACATTTATGTCCAGAAGCAAAACAAGGGGCCATCTCAGCATTTGCTCGATGGATCAGGGAAACTGGACGAAAAACCTGATCGAGATGGGGGTCATTGACCCGGAAGCTGTAGTACAATAGTTGTTACAGGTTGTTTATACTCATTTATACAGTCCAAATGGTAAATAATGCATTATGTATCTTTGTTAAAATTAATGTTACTTTTCTTGTGATGCTCAGTATAGTCTCTAATTGTATAGAAACAGTTATGCAGCAGAAACGATTTCACTTGGGATTTAAACTTTTCTATTGAATTTAATCGTTTAATGTCATCTGGCAAAGTGTTGTAAAATAATGTACATGTATTGTATGTGAATTTTTTGTAATGAGCTGTTGATACTGTCACCTGATGGATATGATTTCTACGTCGAGTGTTATAGTAATAGACTTCGGCATTTTCTGAAAATATATTCCCGCCCTTAAGCAAGTCATTTTTTACAAAAACCACTGATTCGTAAATAAAAAGACACGGTAATGGTAGAATTCCTAGATTAATGAAGAGAGGCTTACATGAATCACGTGGGTGGGATTTGGTTATTATTCGTACAATTCGTTTTTGTAATCTAAAAGTCTGGGAGCTATAAGATGTATTTCCCCAGAATATTATGCCATATCTCAGGCGGGAATGAACATTCGCGAAGTATATACAACGAGCAGTATGAAGGCTGACTGAATTTGCAAGAATTCTGAACGCGTAGCATAATGAACTTAATTTTGTGTTCAATTCATTTAAATGGACGTTCCATTTAAGGTTTGACTGAATTGAGAGACCTAAAAATTTTGTTGCCTTAACATCAGTCAATGGTACACTGTTCATTTTCAATGGAGCACAGAATTGTTTATTTGAAATGGAAAACTGCATTAAAACCGTTTTCTTTTCGTTTACTTTTAATTTGTTATTTCGGAACCAAGTCTTGCTACTAGACACCTCAAACACACGTGCCTTGTCCTCGATTTCTTTCCCCTTAGAAATGATGGAATTCAGCGTGGATGCCGGTATTCCCAGTTCTTTAGCAATTTCTACTTTCTTTTTATTTCCACTCTCCCTAAGAACTTTTAAAATTTTTATTTTCTCTGATATTGAAAGGGGTTGCCTTTTCCTACCACTCTTTTCCTACCACATTTTCGTGTAATATCGCGGACGCATAACCAGAAAGAAGACGAACTACGACAGTACAACAAACGCGAGATGAAGGCGCGACCTGAGCGACACGAAGACTATTCGCAAATCCCAGCCAAGAACTGCAGATTGCAGAACAGAAAGGATGATACTGTTGAACTTGTGTGACTCAGTTTCACTACGGAAACGAAGGCCGTGACCTGCGTGGGCTACAACTGGCGACGAAGACCCACGGCTGCTTGCTTTGCTTTCAAGCTTCATGTCACTTGAGATAACGCGGATCAAAGCACGGTGATCTAATACGTGGGCGACAGGAAGCGCACGACACCCGCCGCACCGCGCCTCGCGGAAAGGGATCGGTTTCATTAGCCGCTTGCGCCATCCGCTACCGAAAGGAACTCGTGTTATTACGGCGAGCCAAAGGCACCTTTGGAGACTGGGACAGTCAATGCACAAACATTCTCATTTATTGGTCATCTATGTCATTACTCTCTCCTGGGGACACCTTTGACTTTCCCTCGGAGCTAGCTGTCGCCTCCTGAGATCCTCAGAGAGCTCCCATGCGCATACGACTGAAAGTTTTCGTTTTGGAAGTCCCGCTTCTGGAGGTGGGCCGGGAGCCGACTTTCGCTACCACCCGCGGGCTCGCGCGGTCTTGACCCCTCAGCTAGGCCGAGTCGAGCTTCTATATTACAAGTTTCATTAACGGGAAGTGGCCTCAGAGGGCAAGAGTCAGCTCCGCGGGAGCGCTCTGGAGCGTGTCGACTCGAGCAAAATTCCGGGCACGACGCAGATCGTCCAGCGCCTCTGCGGGATCATTTGAACGTTATACGGCCTTAAAGGGACTTTTATTTTGAACGTATAAGTGTGAAAAACGTATAAACGTAAAACGTATATCTGAAATAATTTTGCATGGGAATTATAGGAATTTAATCGGAACCTAACAAAAAAAACGTATAACCGTGAAAAACGTATAAGTGAGAAACGTATAAACGGAGTTTCACTGTAAATAGCATTATAAATTTGGAATGTGAAGAATATTTTTCAAAATTACATTATTACTTTTCATTCACATTCGTAATTCCAGTTGCCATTGTAAATGAATTATCTGCTAATTAAATATCTCCATCTTCATTTTTTATATGAAGAAAATATATTTTTATATTTACACGTAAATGACTTGTAGTATCAGAATCCAATAGTTATTTTCTATTATTAGTACTAATTGTAAAATTATTATTTTTAAATTTGTTGATTGGCAAGGGCTGTTCTCTGAATTGATTGATTGAATCTTTATTCATTTGTTTTTGTTGTGACATTAGTGTTGCTTCATATAATTTGTCCTTTTTATTAGTATATGATTGATTTTTATATTTTACATTATTATTTTTATATCAGCACACAGATTTATGGCCAATTACTTCACCATGAAAGCGTAATATCTTTTTTAGTCTTTTATTCTATGACCAATTTTTCCATATTTATAACATTTAAGAATTTTATTTTGATTACAATAATGTTTGCGATGAATATTAGATACAGTTTTGAATGTATTTTTTCTCCTTTTCTTTTATTAAATAATTCTACAGAATCTTTACAATTTTTTAAAATTTATCTCCTTTTAAAATCTTTTTATGGTTTTCATTATTTTGCCATCATTATCAAACACACTCTTTAATCCTCTCAAATGAAACAATTCTTCCCATATCTGTTAATTTTTCCTTAAGAGGTCATCCATGAATTACATAATGCAAATTTGGAATATTTTCTATTCCCCCTTCCCTGTGTAATGCACTGGTAACGTAAGCCTCAGCCCCCACTCAATAAATACCTAATGCTTGCATCAACCCCCTATTTATAAAAAGTAAAAATAAATTATGTAACATTAAAACAATTTGTATTAATTTTATTTTGTCTACATATTAAAATTTGTAATGATTAAAGAAATTCAGTATTTGATATATAAATTAGGAATAGTCCTTACACTTAAAACTAGTATATTTGTGATTTCTTTTTTGCCAGTACACAACTTTCAATAAATACTGAATTTAGTTTTATTTTACACTCAGTGAATAAAGAAGAAAGAGGAGGAGAAGAAATGAAATTCATTGTAACACTATTTCCAGTTTTAACATGAAAAATGCAATACATTGAAAACTGATGACTTCCTTCCTTGAATTGCGCCTGGTCAATGGATATAAATGTGCAGTTTACTACAGACATTTGAGAAGTCGTGATGATCTGCTCTTTTGCCTTGTGCTGGCATCTTTCAAAAAACCTCTTTGCTAAAAGAATCATATCATGATGCAAAATGTTTTTTAATCACATATGATTAAAAAATGAATTTAAACTAAATCATTTGTGCCCATCAAATAAAACCTAAACATTTCCGATTGTCCAAAATATTTAGCAATGGTAGCTGAACTTAACGATAATGAATGTGTAGAAGCTTTTAGGGAAGGAAGGATGCATAGGTGAAAAATTTTCACTCAACAAGCTGGGCAGACGCCCTCATGGATAAAGCATAGGAGAGAGTTACCAGTACTAATTTAATTGGATTTTTTAATATATTACAGATCAGTTTTGAACATTCATCTTGAAATCTAAGAGATTCAATTAATATACCATGGATGAAAAAAATACTTTCTTTTATTATAACAATTTGTACATCATTTTTAATTTATATAATGGTTTTGTTGCCTTGGTTTAAAACCGAATAAAAGGGATAATTTCTATAAATATTGAAAAATTAAAGAAATAAATGTCAGCATTAAATAACAATAAACTAAACTCCCTCCTACCGCTATGTAACGATGTGTAACGTTGCCTCATGCCCCCCTTAAGCATTACAGAATTTATAGATACTTATTGCTAATGCTCTATTTATCATCTAATGTTTCTTCTTTTTTCTTTACTAGATTAGCCAATTTTATTTTACATCTAATTTTCATATCTGTTTGCCCAGCCCTTTTCTTTTTTATTTTAAACCAAAGTATTTAGCATTTTTTGTGAAGAATATTTAAGAGGCTGCATGGCTGTTTTATTCTTTTGTTTCTTACTATTGTATTATTATCATCCCAATATTCCCAAATTTTTATTTAATTTTATAATATTATCGGATATGCCATTTGATTTTAAAAGTTTATTTTTTTCATTTAATTTGTTTATATAAAATATATTAACTTTGTATTTCATTTTTATATTGTTTTTGTAACATAATTGAATCAGTGATTTTAAAAGGGAAATAAGTCCACTTTTTTCATAAAAAGAACTGAGATATACATCTTTGTTATTCTTCAAGCTATAGATCAATGAAAAAATGAAACTTGTCCAGCTTAATGTATTTGATCTATTGCCAACTACAAATTCTAATGCCTGGAAAAGAGAGAGAAGTCCAGGACTAGATTCTGATCCTCACACAGAACTAATATTCTCAGTTTGAAAACACTTCATTGCTTCATGACAATTGTAATAGACACAGAGGACATCAAACACCTCAAAACTTGTAGGTCGAAGTATTTTAAGAAGTCAGCCAAGTCTCCTCCTCATCCTGTCAGTCCTCATTGCGAGTCCGGTGAGAGTCTTTCCAAGTAAAGCAGCTAGCAGCTAATGTATAAGAGAGAATATTTTGGTTATCTCATGGCTCATGAATACATATCTTGATGGGCTTGTTAAATACTCATTCATGTTGGCAAAAAGAAAGGCATGTTCAGTTTAGCATTTCAAGAAAGTTTATATCTCAGCTATTGTTCCAATCAATGGGAGCTGTAGCTCAGTGTATCAACTGATGGCACTGCAGCACCTCTGACCGGGAGGTCCTAGGTTCAAATCCCGACGGCGGCAGGATTTTCAACACTACCTTTTCAAGTAGGTCGAATTCAGTCACTGTCTGAAGGAGAATTCTAGCGGCCGGCTGCTCTGATCAGTAGTTTTCTGAGGTTTCTCCAATCAACACCAGATGAATGCCGGAGCAGTACCCTAACAAAAGGGCCACAGACCACACGCTATCTTTCCTTCCTCTTCCTTGTCCTACCCTCACCCCTTACACACACACATACACACTTACACTAACATGCACTACACTATAACATATTCCAGGAGACTGGTCAGGATGCGAGAGCTTGTCCTGGCAGTGCCCAACTGGTGGGAGAGTCCTGATTCGGGGGAAACACTGCTAGCCGACAGTAGGTCGGCACTGGATCTTGCCATCCAGCGAGGGAAGGTCACCACCATCTCCCGAGGAAAAACATGCACTACACTTACGGGACTAATGACCAAAGCTGTTGATGCACCCGGAATCACTAATGAACCAACCAACCAAAATCTTCTAATCAACAGAAAGAAAATAACCAATTAAAAAAAAAAAGTAAAATACATCCCACAGGAATATCTGCATTTCTACCAGAAAGTTCTGACATAGCCACAGACTCAAGTGGAAATCGATGATGTACTATGTGGACATGAAAAATACTCTTACTAAATCAATAATATCAGCATCTACTCAGTATGTTAATTCACATTATTTTATATTTATTCTCTGATTATATTGTTTCATATGTTCAAAAATAAAGAAATTAAAAATTGTTTTTTAAATATTTCATAATTTTTATAAAGGAAATAAGTCCAGAGTATAAAAACGGTTCAGAGCATTACAGAAATGCAAATTTGAAGTTACAAAGTTGCCCAAACAATCAACTAGTTCTACAACTTCCGTGGAAACATAAATGTCCCTGATGCCGACTGTGGATGTTATTAAGTTTTGCTTGTTTTTCTCAGAACTATGGAATAAGGATTTAATTCAAATTAATGATATAATTAAGATATAAGTTTATAAGCACAAATGCCAAAATGTCAATTACGATGGAACAGTTAGTTCCTATTCTTTTAATTTGAATGCTTGCTACCACTGGTTGAGGGTTTTTTTCCATTACATTTGTATTCTTCAATATTTTTAAAATAATGGATCTAATATTAAGATCAGAACATTTTGTTTTATATATTTGTAGCTTATACAAATTGACAACATTCATTCATTTATTTATTTATTTATTTATTTATTGAAAATGATTACGAATACAAACATCAGATGAAACCTAATCAGTTCCTGCAGCAAGTTCGCCCAGATTAAAATCCACCTACAAATTACAGACCTGACAAGTTGACACTGGAATCTTTGCAGAAGGTATGGTTTGTAGGCAACTGATAAATGGCGAAAAGCATAACCTGGACAAGGTGGTCGAAAATCCAAAACGAAAACAGAGATTTTGTTCACAAACAGACTGTTGGTTGGATCATAATATGCCGGATCTCATTGTCATTGAAGAGAAGCTGGCATGTATAGGCCATCCCAGATTATTCCAAAGTAAACAAGATGGAGTTTGGAAAAATAATAAATATCTGGAAATCAAGCTAAGTGCTGTAAAGACTAGAAATGGAGGGTTAGAGTTATCCGAATAGTAACTAGGGCTCTATAACAACCATACCAAGAAATTAACAAAATTGCTGAGCACCCTAGGCCTTAATGAGAGTCTAGTACAGGAATATTGCCTTGCACTTTCTGTGCCAAATTTTGGCAAAAATTGCCTAACCTGAAGTAACTTCTGATTAGCTATTGTTTGTTTCATTTTACAATTTATATTGTTTTAGAGGGTGTTGGTTGGTTTCTTCAGGCTAAACCTATCACCTGTTGAGAGGCACGTCATTGGCTTCAAACTACTACACATTATTTCGATACTAACTGCAAAAGACTTGGCACTATTCCCATACTGTGTAGGCATTTCTAGGATTCCTAGGTCTTTGGATAGAACCCAAATCCAAATGAATAGCTACCAGCTAAAAAGCATTGAATTGCTTTAATAATAATAATATTGATAATTTGTTGTTCATGAAAAACATATTGACAGGCTTGGGATCAGATGGTCTCATGCCGTCAATATGTTTTGGCAAATATTGTGATATTACCATCCTTGTGGCCCTCAGCCTTCCATTTTGTCTCTGCACATAGCAGTAAATTTTGGCATCAAATGGCAGAGTAATACAATAAAGTCAATTTCAAGGATGGAGAATAACATAGCCAGATTATGGAAACAATATAGGCAAAGACATGAAGGGTAGATGACTTAAAGAGAAAATAGAAGTACAGTTCAATTTTTGAAAATGTAAACAAATAAAAAGTCTAATTTGTTCAATTTTATTTTTCATTACAATAAATAAAATATAAGTGTAATCTTCATGTGACATTTGTAATTTAAGTAAGGAATATATACAATATAACTTCCAGTTATATTTTGCTATTATTGTAATATCAACAAACAGTACAAAATAAATAAAAAGCAGTCTTTTTTTCCACTTCAAAGGATGTATGTAAATTGTGTATGCAAAACTTTAGACTCAAAACTCAATTGAAAATGGAACAACATATTGCAGTGTTATGTTGGTTATCACTAGGTTTTCTTTTTCTTCACATTATTGCTGCTGCTGCTGCTGCTGCTGCTGCTGCTGCTGCTGCTACTACTACTACTACTACTCCTATTAACAGTAGTATTATGTTTACTTTTCACTCAGTCTTTTAAATTGGTTAAATTTCAAGGGACATGTTTATGAGTATGCTTTTTAAAGGATTTTTATTTTTTCAAACATATTCCCTTTATTTTATCACTGAAAACTTTATAGATCTCATACTTTTTTCTCGTATCCAACAACTACATATCCAGTAGTTGAAAATAACAAACTTAATAATATACCACCATACCAACACTACATTGAATGTGGGATTGTAATGTGTATATTTATCATTATTTATAAGTAATTATTAAGAAATGCAAGAGGACCTGTCCTATTCACTTATGAAGTGCACATTTTATCTTGGAACTACCAAGAGAGAGAGAGAGAATCAAACTTAACTTTCTCTTGCACTGAGGATATTCTTCCAGGTTTTTGTATGTCTCTAGTGAACAGTTGGTTTTGCTTTGTTCACAAATGTTACTGAAATTTAACCATTTTATTTCACGGTTTTATCACACTCATCGTACCGCAACAAGTTTCCATCGCAAAAGAACATAAGCTGCAATTCGTAATAACACCAATATAACAACTAGAGCAAGAACATCATTCCAAAATTGATCTCCTTCCATTGCAATTTCTCGCAAAAACTTTTTAGGGTAACGGTAATGGCAGTAACCTCGCTTGCACCCTAAATTAGGTCGGTCTAGTCCATAAATAGCACCTACATAACCTTCGAGACCATATCGTAAATAACTAATATAACTACCCCATTTCAAATAAACAGGTAAATCTCGCAGACTCACACCAAAACCAGCAAACATCATCATTGGGACTGAAAGTGTAGGTCCAAGAAATGTTCCATTCTGAAAATTATTCAAAACAATGTATTTTATTATTGATGGTTGCTTTGAATAATTATTTATTTCATTAAAATGTCTCTTAACTTATGCTTACCACTACATCAAAAACTGCACCAATCATCAATCCAAAGCTCTGTGCCACAAAAACCACCAGCATGCTTATTGCAAAAAACATTGAAAATCGTTGTGCATCAGCGGGCTGATCACTCATGAAGTATACCAAAAATGAAAATAATATACAACCCAGGATCTGGACAGGAAAGAAACTTGTATACTACAAATAATAAACAAAAATTAAAATGTGGATTTCTTAATGCAACTTACAGCAACAGGAAGATCCACAATGGTAATAGATATATAGTAAGACTTCAGAGAATACCAACGGTTGAAATGCTCTTTTTTTAGTATGTTCATCTCCATAGGAACTGGAAAAAAGCAAAAGGGAAATAACATTACTTTTATGTTTATGGATCTTTCAGAAATGAAATTACTAAAGAGACATGTCTGCAGCTGCAACATTAATATTCCTTTGTTTTCATTCAACCATTTACATTGAAAATGGACATTCAGTTTATGTTCCCATGGACTGAAGTTATTCTGTTAAGTTTCATTTATGTTAGCTACGGTGTTTTACATTTGATGAATACCATCAGCAAACAGAATTGTGTTGTGAACACACAAAATCCAAATGGTTCTATCATGCAATAAAATGTTCATTGACAAACATAACATTTGAACTTCTATAGACAATATTTTAATGCATGATTATTTCATAATTATAAACTTACATGTAAGAATAGTAAGCATCATTGTTGTCATCATGTGATGCATAAGGATTCCAAATAGTAGATTGTAATTGTCTAATACACGTGATCCTTCATCACCAGCTTGGATGAACAAAACTCCTAACATAATACCTGTCAATATATTCACCAATATCCGCATATGAGTCAAAGTCTGAAAAAATTCAAATTGAGGGCATATTGCTAGATTAAAAACTATATTTAATATTCCAATGTAAACAAGCTGTTCTGTATCAGAATGTGACACATCTGTTATATTAATTTATTTAATGTTAAAAACAGTAAAAACTGTATTCTATTTAGGAGGGAGAAAACATATATTTAGTGTTCAAGAAGTAACACAAGGGATTGCCTCATGTTTTCAATAATTCAAGGGAAACTTAGAAAAATCAATGACACAACAAATCAAATTCAAAACAATCAATGCCACAATAGGATTTTTAACATTTCACTTTTGAATAAAGTTAGTTTTCAAACACTTACTGCATCACGCTTGGTTTTTAAAAATCCTCTGCGAAGAAGAACTTTCACTTGATTCATTTGAGAAGTTGCCTGAAGTGACTGTGGTAATTTGGGTGGGTCGGGTCTTGGGGCTGAAATTAAAAATTTGTGATAATTCAACAACTTCATTAGAGTCCATTTCAATGAAACCTTTGTAAGGCATTTTTGTATCATGGAGAGAAAAAGATTAAACTTAATTCGAGTTGATTACAGTTATTAAAGGACCACAGAGAGAATTGGTTGAATCATACAAGTGTCTCCTCTTCAAGGCCTATTATCTCCTTTTTTGTGGGAAAATGAGAAAAAGGTTGGCAGCGGTTTCTCGTAATTTTTGCATACTATTACTTTTACAATTTTTATTGGAAAAAAAAGAGAGAGAGGAGACTGCGCATAAAGATGCAAAGGTTTTTTACCATTGAGAATAGAAATTTGAAAATGAAAACCTATTTTCAAGGGCTTTAAGCACGACTACTATACTGTCTTCAATGACATTGAAACATTAAACATATGTTTCCAAAATCTGTATGAAAGTAATGTGTGTCATTTTGATTTACAAATTTAATATTTATTTATACATATATGTATAAATGTACTTTAAAATAATTTTGTCTAGTTTTGTTCACCAATTTTTTTTTCAGAAATTCTTTTTTTTTTCCCTGAACTAATTATTTTTTAACCTTTAATGAAATGGTAGTTAATAATTATTCTTATGTATTTATGAAATAATTTTTGTTGAAAATTTATTGGGAGCTCCCTATAAGGATACACATATTTAGGTTATTCTAGTATTAAGCGACTCCTGCCTAAAGACATACGCGTACATACCAATATAATATTCATTATATTATATTATATATGTATATAAGTGTACCTCGCTTTGGTTTGTGGTATGCTAGTTTTTCAGGATGTTTAAACCACTGTAAATTTCGACCATTTTCTGAAGCTTGCACCATTTTATCAATTTCATCATCTCCGTAGTCTCCACAAGCCAGCTCGATAACTAAACAAAACAAATTAATCATTATTGATTATTGGTTGTTAATAAAACAAAGTTCATTACAGAAACTGCCTTAGTATATAATTAGAGTTGAAGAGAATATTGTTACAAGAATAGTGTTACCATGTTTTGGTACTAAAATTTTAAGTAAAAGAATTTTTATGATTCACCTCAATGTTTTTAGAGTAAAAATTATGCAAGTACTATCTAATTGAATTCAAAATAAAACTAATTAAACAAATTAACTAATGTATTAATTAATAATTTATTATGTTGTATTAATTAATAAATATTAAAGTTTTTAAATCGGTTTAAAATGTTTAGTTTTAATAAAGTAGTGGTGTTACGACAGTATACTTGGGATTGTTTGTAACTGCAATTTTTGAAAATTCACAGAGTTCAAAAATGAGAGTGCACCATTTTTTAAAGTGTCTTTTATGTCCGAAGTGTTCTTGGTAAAAATTTAGAGAGAAAATTTGGAGCCGTTTCTTAGGGGAAAAAATTATAAATT